>VMDO01014017.1:0-56080 GCA_007922755.1 Pedetes capensis | reverse complement strand
ATTCCCTCATCCATGATGTCCAAATCTGTGGATACTCAAGTCCTTTATATAAAATAACAATATTTTCATATAATCTATACACATCTTCCCAGGGGCTGGGATTTAGCTCAGTTGGTAGAGTACTGTGCTGCAGTTTCTGTGGACCCGAGTTTGATTCCCAGCACCGCAAAAATGGGAGAAGGACCTGGCAATCCACTCCCAAGGCAATCCTGAAACAGCCAGGATTGAAAACCCTATGAGGGTCGCTATGAGTCGGATACCGACTCGACGGCACCTAACAACAACAACATACACATCTCCCCACGTAGTTTTTTCTTTCCCTTTTTTGGGGGTCCTTGGGGGTTGAGCCCAGAGTCTTGCACATACTTTATGAGTGCTTGGCTACTGGGCTGCACCTCCCAGTCCATTTTTAAATTTTTTTTTATTGAGTCAGCATCCCACTAAGTTATGCAGGCTGCCTTTGGCCTCAAACTCCCAATCTTCCTGCCTCCGCCTCCTGAGTTGCTGAGATTTCAAGCCTGTACCACTATGCCCGGCTCTTCCCATGTAATTTAAATCATCTGTACATTGTTTACAATACTTAATATTGGGATTTAGCCCAGTTGGTAGAGTGCCACTCTGCACTCTTTGAGGTCCTGAGTCCAATTCCCAGGAAGCACTGCAAAAATGGGAGAAGGGCCTGGCAATCCACTCCCAACGCAATCCCAAAACAGTCAGCCATTGAAAACCCTATGAGGGTCGCTATGAGTCGGATACCGACTCGATGGCACCTACGACAACAACAACAATACAATGTAAATGCTTTGTAAATAGCTGTTTACAGATTAATAACAAGAAAAAAGCCTGAATATGTTCACTACAGTGCTATTGTTTTCCTATTTTCTTTTCTTTTTTGGCAGTGCTGGGGATTAAACCCAGGGCCTCACACATGCTGTTACTGAGCTATATCCCCAGCCCTCTTCTTGTCTCCTCTTCCTTTTCTTTTCTTTTCTTCTCCTCTCCTTTTTTCTTTTCTTTTCTCTCATCTCCTCTCCCCTTTCTCTCTCTTTCTCTTTCTTTCTTTCTTTCTTTCTTTCTTTCTTTCTTTCTTTCTTTCTTTCTCGCTCCCTTTCTCTTTTTTTCTTTCTTTTCTATGGAACCCAGGGCCTTGAGCATACTCAGTATCTGTTCTATCACTGAGCTATACTCCAAGCCTTTTCCTAATATTTTCAAATTGTGGTTGGTTGACTCCTCGGATGAGCAGGGGCAACTGTTTATATAAGGTTCATTCCTATCAGTGGTTTCAGGCACCCACTGGGGGGTCTTGGAATGTATTCCTCATGGACTAAGGGAGACTACTATACTCTCATATACTCTATAAATGTTCAAATATGTACAGAAAAGTTTTGCATGTATACAAGAAGATAGTAACAGCAGTTACTTCTAATAAGTGAGAATAGGGTGATAGCTGGGAAGTGTTACTTTTTTCTTTTACATGTTTATACATCTTTTATATTTTTGACCATAAGTAATTTTTTTCTTCATGGTGCTGAAGATTGAACCCAGGGCCTTGCACATGTTAGGTATGTGCCAAACCATTGAGCTACAGCCTCAGCCCCGCAGTGTGAACACTTTGAATCTTTATAATAATTTGATTTTTTAAAATGAGTTAAAATTTTCTGGCTTTCTGGAGGTACATTTGACAGACAAAATGGAATATATTTGCCATGTATAATGTGATGTTTAGATTTTTGTATACATTCTGAAATAATAACCACAAACCAGGTAATTAACCTACCCATGACTTCATATAGTTATCTTTTTTCATGGTAATAACATTTAAGATCTACCCTCTTACTGAATCTCCAGTGTACAGTAGAGTATTGTTAACCATACCCACCATGCTGTACATTAGATCCCCAGGCAGTTGTTTTTTTAAAGGCCAAAGAGAAAACAAAGGAAAAGAAAAATAAAACGTGAGGCTAACTCACATGGTTACCAATTAGCTATTAGGTGAAACGCAGCCCATGTTTGCTACTCTCCAATGAAGTAACTCATATCAGTAAGAACGTGAATAAAAATTCATGCTATGGGCTGGAACAAAACAAAACACAAAACCAACCAACCAACCAACCAAACAAACAAAAATGTACCCTATTGTAGTACCCCCTCCCAAAACACAGGCCAAAAGGTATTTAAGTTCTTGCTCCCCTTCCCTGGAGACACCTAAACGCCTCTCCTGATGGGAACCGAGGACCTCCTAAAGCCACTCAGATTCCTGCTGAGCCCAATGCCCTTGCATGGAGACACATCATGGGCCCTGCCTGCATTGCCAGTGCTCCTTTCATGGATGCTCCATTTGCTGTCATTGAGGTGTGGGAGCTCTGTGAGGGCAGAGGTTTCATTTGTTCTCTTTTGTATCACCCAAAACGAACTGCTACTAGCTACCAGTTATGGTTTTCTCCGTGTCACACACTGTACCAAGCACTGAAGAAAAAGAAAACATACAGTATCTCACCAATCCTCCTAGGAACCCTATCATCAGCCCTCTTTCATGGATGAGGAAACTAAGGCACAGAGAGTTAAGTCACTTGCCCAAGGACACCCAGCTAATCTGTAGCAAAGCTGGAGTTTGAACCTTGAGAATCCAACTCCAGCTACTTGTGTTCTTAATCATTATGTTGATATTGTTCCCTTAGAACTAAATAATGCCAACTAAATGTTTGGCATTTCTTCACTGCACTGCTCTGTTACTCTAGTGCATGAGATGACACAGGTGCTACTTGTATTGGTCTACAAGGCCTCCAATAATGCCTGCCAAATCGGCTCTTTTGGCTTACTCAGCAGATTCCTGATTTTGCTCTTTAAAAGCTCCCGGGGAGAGCATTGTGCCTGGACTTTCTTCTCTCAAACAGAGGTCCAATAGTATCATTATTCAGTGAAATACTGCTGCTCTTGGGAGATAAGGCATTGAAGTCTGAGAAATCAATAATTCACCCCCACCACCATCATGCCACTGGATAAACACCGAAAGCAACCTGAAGATTTCTAATCTCTGAGGACAGTAGGAAAAGAAATGCAGGAGAACGTTGTGCATAATGCCTTTCTGCCTCTGTCACCTTGGCTATAGCAGAGCTACATGGGTGATATATCTGCAGGGAATTTCATGCAACATGTGTGCCCTGAGCTTCAAGCCCACAGGGAATCAGTTAGGGGTGTCTGTGTAGTTTCGAGTTAATTAATTCATTCAGCATTTCATTTCCACAGGCTCCCTCTATGCCACTGATGCACATAGTTCATGACAGGCCTTGAATGAGGATGAGCCGTTATAGCCCCGATTCCTCTCGTCCCCAGACTGCCCAGAGGGTGTCAGAAATGGGGACACTCATTAGCCATGGGAGATTTTCATGGCGGGTTATCTGCTTAGTAATACTCATTTGTAATTTAATTAATTGTCCTCCTCTCTGCATACTGCATCTCCTGAACCTTTGACACGTTTCTCGCAATGAGTACTGGCCAGGAGAAGAGGAAAAACAAATGAACAGAAGTGTCTACCCCCAAATCTAATGTCTTCTTAACTGGACATATTATGTGTGATGCTAGGAATGTTACCTTTAAGCATACATGTGGCATCTTCTTCTCCCATCAGCTCAGACCTATTTAGCACAAAAATGACCTCGGCAATACTAAGAAAACCTGATTTGTGTAGTCGAAAGGAGGACATGCTTCCCCTTTTCAGGCAGATTGGTTAGGGACTGGAGGGGTGGGAGGGAGGGGGGAACCTGTGCAAAAGCCATAAAGAGAAAAGGAACCTAATTAAAACAGGACATCTGGGCATGCTTGTCTTGAGACAGTTGAAGCAAAGAGAGCACTTGTAGAAGGGGAATAGAGTCAAACAAGCGTAAAATGGGCGAGCTTTTCTTCCGATTTCTGTTCTGGCTGAGACAGCAAGGATGTAGTGGAAAGAAATCAACGACTTCAAATGTAGAACACTGGAAATAAAAGCACCCTATAGATCAGCTGGTCTAACGCACGCACTGTGTAGAGGAACAACCTGAGATTGGGGGGAGGGGGGCCTTTCTTATAGTTAGTATCACAGGTTTCACATTTAGAAGGGATCCCTTTCTTCAAAGGTTCCTCAAATGCATCTTGCTGATTTTTAACACTGCTAGTGCTGACATCGGACAGGGGAACTGCTACGAAATTCACCTTCCTTCCTCCCCTAGGTATTAGGGGAAGGATTTGGGAGTGAGTTTCAGAAGGTCTAGTTCTCTATTAAAAATATTTGATTTCACAAAAGTTTAAATTGCTGCCTGGTTATAGATGTCTAAAATAAGTTACAGATCTCACATTCTCAGAGCGCCACCTTATGGATAGACTTCAGCATTGCATGTCCTACCTAATCCAACCAATGATTTGTTGGATTGTTTCCTTGAAAACACTCTGGAGGCAATAAGCACTGTGGGAAAATGGGATAATTTAAAGAGCATAAATAGCTTTAAAAACAAACTAGAACCTAGGGTAGAAAACCCATCTTATTAAGAGGCTCTAAGAGAAAATGTTGTTTTTCTGAGACGCAGTCTTAATTTACATAAATGCACAGAAAAATAAAGCAAAGGTGAAAATAGCTGAGATTTGTAAAGGTGCTTAATAAAACAGCAACAACATGCTTCTTATTTATTTCTGCACATATTTAAAGAAAAATGGTTTTCATAATTATTGACATGGCAGTCAAATTTTCTAGGTCAAATTTTAGCCTGGAAAATGCTGTTGTTGTTGTTGTTGTTGTTGTTGTTGGGTTCCGTTGAGTCAGGCCTGACACATAGCGACCCTAATAGGATTTTTAATGGTCAATTGTTTTGGGATTGCTTTCAGAGTGGATTGCCATGTCCTTCTCCTGTTTTTTGTGGTGCTGGGGATGAAACCTGGGTCCTCAGAGAGTACAGAGCAGCACTGTACCAACTGAGCTAACCCCCAGCCCTGGAAAGTGCTAGAAATAGATATATCCACCATACTCCAAGAAATACCTGTGTTTTCAAACAGCAGCCTTTCTTTTCAGAAGTTACAAATAGCTTTTGGTAGAGAGAAAGCAAAAGCTAGGAAAGAAACCAGGGGGATGTTAGCGCATTTATATCTCATTTATTAGGCGTTAGGAATATAAGGGAATAACTGCATTAGAACCAATTTTTAGCCTAGTGTCAAATCTCACCATGAGGAGGGCCTAAAAGATTTGTCTTGGAATATAATCACAAAATCACTTAAACCCAGAGAAGCAGAGAGTATTTTCCAGCTGGGTGAGGAAAGAGTGAGAAGTTGGTATCCTCTGCCAGAGTTTCTGGCAATGAGGACTGGTCCCCAGCAGACAAGGGAAAGGAGAGAGAAAGTGCCAGAAATGGCATCACCTGTATATTAATCTGAAGAAGCAAATTCTACAGAGGAGCCCGGAGGGAAGGAAAGAACTGAAATAAAAACAGCACAAGTGATTCTTGGGAGTAGCACAAAACAGGCAGGGCCCCAATGAATGTTCTCCCCTAGGTAGGTGCGAACTGAAACTAGGATCCTACGCTTGGGCAGGCACCGCTGGCCCTCTGAAGGGTGTCTTTGAGGGAAACATACAAATGAGGAAAGGACTCTGATGGTTGTTTCTTACAAAAACAGAGAAAAATACACAATTTGAAGCTTAATAATGGGAAGGGGAACAACAAGGGAGTGTGATGGGGATTTATTATTCACCCGGAACCTCATTCACCAAGTCCAGCTAGCCTATAGCACTGTGATCAGCTGTTTTATTGTCCCACTGGAGAAACCAATAGGTAATGATTCATACCTGTTTTTAAGTCAGTTCTTTTTTCAATTAGATTTCAACTTACAAAAATATCAGAGTTAAAAAGGCCCTTTGAAGGCATTTAATCCCATGTCTGTCTCTTACAGATGGGCACGTTGAGGACCAGAGAGGCCAAGCAATAGCCACTCAAGGTATTATTGGCATCACTGCTAATATGACAAGAATGCAGCTGTAAGTCTCCATGAACAGAACAGCCCAGAACAGGGAAACGGGGAACTAGTCACGTACCTCAACAACATATGAGGGCACTGTTCAAAAGTAACTTAGGTTTAAAATAATGAACCATAATTATATTTTACGAGCCTAAATTCTTTGGTACACACAGTTTACTGAGGCCACCAGTATGTAATACATTTTTGGAAGGCTGAGTCACGTGGTGGAAAGAGCACTGGGCTTGGAGTCAGAAATATAAACTCAAAAGCTGATTTTACTGCCTACTATGTGACTTCTGACAAGTAATTAAACCTTGCTGAGCCTGAGTTTCCCCTCTTTGAAATGGGAATAATTCTGCTTGCATCATTTTGAGGATGAGTTGATACAATGAATGTTGCTATTGTCAGGTGCCTCCAGTTGGATCCAACTCATAGTGACCCTATGTACAGCAGAATGAGACACTACCAAACACTGTGCTATGCCTGGCACTATGTCTGTGCTTCTCTGCTGTTCATAGGGTTTTCAATGACTGATTGTTTTGAGAGTGAGCTGCCAGGTCCGTCTCCCAAGCCTACAGCACCTGGTGTTCCCAGGCAGTCTCCCACCCAAGTACTAACCAGGCCCAACCCTGCTTAGCTTCAGAGATCTGATGAGACTGGAAGCCAGGGTGCTATGGCTGTAGACATAATGAAGGTTGAGATCATATAAGCAATGTGCTTATAACAGTGCACAGAACACAGAAAATTCTATATGATGACTCATTATTATTATTATTATTATTATTATTATTATTAATCTGAAACCAGGCCTGATAGTACATGCCTATAATCCCACTGACTCAGGAGGTGGAGGCAGGAGGATCCTAAATTCAAGGCCAGAAGCAACCTGTATAACTTAGTGAGACTTTGTCTCAAAAATAAACAAACAAACAAACAACCAATGGGCTGGTAGCTCAGGTCAGTGGTAGAGCACTTGCAAAAGCATGCATGAGGCCCTGGGTTTAACCTCCCTAGCACTGCAAATATTATTTGAAAGCACTAAACACAGTTCCTGACATACAGTAGGTGTTCAGTGAATGTTATTTGAAGATAATTTCCTGAGAGAGGACACATGAACCTTACAACCAGTAGTTAGGAGAAGCTTCAAATCTCCTCCTCATCTGCACACTGAGATACCCTGCGGGACTTCGGTTAATGAACTGCCAAAATCCGGAGCAAAGGACCTGTTTTCACAGCAATGGAAACTGCTGAAATACCTTAAAACTAAACACTCCTACCACTGTTTTGCTGTTAGCTCCTCTCATTGCAACCACAGTCACTTGTAGCCCTCAAAATCTTCCACCTGCAGGATGAGGGCCTACCTAGATCCTGAGCCAGTGGTGACAAAGGCAAGAAAGTGTTAGCTTAGCTGACTCACCTGTCAAGCCTGGGGCTCTGGAATTAGCCTGGCTCATCAAAGCCATTCTTTCTTCTTTTTGGAGTGAGCCCCAGGTGTGTTTCTCTTGCCTGGCGATGTCTCATGTTTCCCTGGGCTGTATGACCTGAACTCCATTCCTCATTTGCATTCACTTCTGAGTCAACAACTTTGTTTGGTGCTTAGCATACAGTTGTTAGGTGCTGTGGAGTCATAGCGACCCTCATAGGGTTTTCAATGGTTGATAGTTTTGGTATTGCCTCAGTAGTGGACTGCCATGTCCTTCTGTAGCACACAGTAGGTACTCAATAAATGTCTGTTGGACTGACCTGAGATGGAGGGCCTCCCCCAAAGCTCAGCTTATATGGCGGAGACTCTAATCTCTTGGTGAGCCCTTGTCCGCCTATTCCCCGAAATCTGCAGCCATTGACTGAGGGTCTGTCTTGCACTGGACTTCTAGTCTATACCCTGGCAGGTAACCCTGCCATTACATTCCACTCACCAAATCACGCCACTCTAGAAACCAAAGGTTTGCCTAGAGAATGGCAGAGTTCCTGCCCTACACCTCACTGCATGTCATCGTTCAAGTGAAGGGACACATTCCATTTGGGCCAGCCAACTAGAGAGGTGAGTTCTGACAGCCCAAGTCTCATTCCTTCCAGCCTCATTTCCATCCCCAAGGACCAATCACTAGGCTCCCACCCTGAGCTCACTTAAGAGCGCAAACTTGTGCTTCCGGAGTGTGAAACAGTACTGTACTACAAGTTGAGGATCTCTTATCCAAAATTTTTGGGACCAGAAGCGTTTTGAATTTGGGATTTCTTTTTGTGATTTTGGAATATTGTATTTGCTTGTATATAATGAGCTATCCTGGGTATGGGACCCAAGTTTAAACATGAAATTCATTTATGTATCATATGCACCTTATACGTGACTAAAATTACCTAGAGGTATGAAACATTTTTTAGCAGAGTTTTTGCCTGCTTTTTGACTGTGACCCATCACATGAGGTCAAGTGTGGAATTTTCCATTTGCAACATCATGCTGGTACTCAAAAATTTCTGATTTTGAGCTAGGTGTGGTGGTGCACACCTGTAATCCCAGTGAATCAGGAGGTGGAGGCAGGAGGATCACAAGTTCAAGGTCAGAGGCATCCTGTGTAACTTAGCGAGACCCTGTCTCAATTTAAAATATAAAAATGGGCTGGAGGTGCTGCTTAGTGGCAGAGTGCTTGCAAAGTATGCACAAGGGACTGGGTTCAGCCCCCTAGTACCACAAATTAAATGAATAAATTTCTGATTTTGGAGCATTTGGGATTTTGGATTTTCAGGCTGGGGATGCTCAACTTGTACTTTCTGACCCATCAAAAGACACACAATGATGACATCTAGAGTGCTGGGATTGAGGGCTGGTGTGGCTGATGGAAGGGAGAAGGGGCTAGCAAGAATAACATAATTCACTTAGCCTTGTTCAATAACATGAAAGGTCTTGTCTGCAGAAAGTGTAACTGCTACTTCCATCGTCTTCTCTTAAAGTCAGTTCCATGGCCCCAGAACCAAGGCTGCAGTCTGAGTCCTGAAGTACCACAAGGTAACACGTGCAACAAATTTTTGCCTCGTGAGTGGCCATGGTGGGCATAGACGGAGACAATTCCATAGTGTCCCAACATCAGAACAGCTCTGCCCTCAGTAGGTCCAAGCCTGGTGCTGCCCCTTTCTACTTGCCAGCGATAAAATAAAGCTAAAGAATAACAAGGGGAGGGAGAGGTGAACTGAAGTGTAAACCACCGCCACTCCAACTGCCCCAGTAGCTGCAGGTGCCCTCTGACTCCTTGCACCTGCTCTGCTGCTGGAACAAGTGGCCTATTGTGTGAGGCTGTGTGCATCAAGGCGCTAAGCAAACAAGAAATGACTCTCCTGATCATAAAGTAGATGGGATTCCAGGAAAACTTTACTAAGCCAAATAAAAGTGATTGTAAAGCACTTGGTAAAATATAAACTGCTACATAAATACTTAATAAAAGCTCACAGCAATGCACACAAGGACAACTAGGTCAAAAATTACCCAGGCTCTCTAGCCTAGAGGGTCTCGGAAAGAGTGAAAATGATCTTCCTCCTCCTGGTTTCCCCAGCTACTTTGTATTCCTTGGCTCTTACCTGCCCTTCAGCCCTTGGCACTTCTCTAGATGTATCTCTCCCATCGCTGATACATCTCTGTGGTTAGAGGGCTTCTAATTTTCATTCTGGGTAGTTGTATCAAATATTATTTGGAGCAACAGCCATTGAATTCTATTTCTTTTGCTCTGAAGCCCCATGAAAGCTATGTGGTGCTATAGGGGAGACATTTTCTTGAAGATTTCATTATGTGAATCTCACCCCAAACTCTCCAATATCAGGATCTGAGAACAACTATGACAATTTCTCAAACAGCCAAACTGCCTGCTCCCCTTATCCCCAAAGACGCCTGGGAGAGTAAAATGAAGAACTCACTGCTGTCTTAATGGCAGTGATTATACTGGGGGGCTTCTTTTGAACGACTTTCTCTTTGGTCTATTCAGGAAGCCATCAGGGACAGAACTGGAAATTCAAAGTCATTAAGGTGGCTTTATGGCATTTCTCCCTTTGGACTCCCACAGTTCCCTAAAAAAAAAAAAAAATCCTCATCATAGGATCTCATAGTCTGATAGAAATGGCAAGAGCTTTAGAGGTCATTTTGTCAAATTCTTTCACTTTACAAAATAAAGGAAAAGGCTAAAGGGCAGTGATGTGCCCAAGGTCATGCAAGTTCATGGTAGAGCTAGGATCCACATTGGCCTCTTAGCCTAGGGCTGAAGGGGTCTCTTTTGCATAGGCCTCAAAGCTTCCAAGAGGACGCAATAGCTTTATTATAACAGCCATGCATGTACAGGAGGCTGAAGAGAGGGCCAGCCTCAAAGGCAAGAAAAGGTTTCCTCTAGCAAGAGGCTGGAGTACTCCAAAGCAAAGAGCTCCTTCTCCCAGTGGATGCCACCTTACACTACTGAGAGGACACGAGAGCAGAGAAACATGGTGTGAGAGGGCAGGAAAGGTCCTACTGCTCTTATAGACCTGGCCCTGGGAGGGACCAAGGAAAGGGCAGGATTTAGCAGCACAAGCCAGAGAAAAGCAGGATAGAACACTCATTCTGGGTTGGTGGACTAGCAATTATCGCAAACTTAGGCCAAGATTTCAGTTGAGAACAGCAAGAAGGAAGAAGAGTTCTGAACTCCAAGGGAGAGAAGTCAGGCATGTGGCAAGCTGTGTGGTGGATAAGGACATGGGCTGGCTGGGTTTGAATGCCACTGGCCTTGCTACTGTTGTGACCTCTGGAAGTTTACTTAATCTTGTCAGTAAAATCGGGAAAATGGCGAGTAATAACAATGTCTAGTTTGTATTTTAACTCAAAGGCTCTTGTGAGAATTAACTTAGTTCATGTGCAGAGTGCCTAGCACGGTGCCTGGCATGCAGTAAACATGACACAAGAGTTAGCTTTTATTATCACGGGCCAGTTTTACTGGTTCGGGCTTGCTTTGTGGAGTTTTACTGCACACTTAAGATTTGGAGGGCAAAGGGAAGAGAGGAGTGCTTAGAATGCTTCATGGATGAAAAGGTAAGAGTTAAAAAGTGAAAGCAGATAAACCAACTGAGTGGGTAGGCTGTAATTCCTCCAGCTTCCTTCCATACCTCCACATCTTTTCTCATATTTAATAGGTGCCAGACTCATAGGTGCCAATAGGTAACCTACTGTCCCCAGTTTGCCTAGAATTTGGGGCTTTCTGTGCGAAAACTGAAAAGTCTCAAGCAAACTGGAAAACATAGGGGCCAGAAAGTGTCTGATGTTCAAGGTTTCTATTTTTTCTAACTAGAGCTCAGAGTACTGTTGCTTGATGCTATCCACTGTGGTTTGGAAAAGCTGGGCTATCCAAAAACCGCACGTTTTTTGGGGGTGGTATTTAAGGGTTGAACCCAGGGCCCCACACATACTTTGTAAGTGCTCTACTACTGAGCTGTATTCCCAGACCCTTTTTAATTTTTTATTTTGAGTCAGGTTCTCCCGAAGTCATACAGACTGCCTCTGGCCTTGAACTCTCCATCCTCCTGCCTCCCCTTTCCGAGTCACTGGGATTATATGTGTGCATCACTGTGCCTGGCTTGCACAGGGGTTTTTAATGGGACTTTCTCAGTGTCTATGAAGGGAAAAAAACATGTTTCTTAAATAAGTAAGTTTCACAAGGGAACATTAGTCAGTCTGAGGATTATGGTCTTTAGCAGGACAGTGGCACAGCAATAGCCTCATTATCAATGGTTTTCATTTGTTTGCTTTGATTCTGTGATACATGCTGTGTTTCCACAATTCAATTCCCAGAACCGTTATTATATGTGTTTGAAAGTAATAAAAGTGCATTTGTTGTAAAATGGTCTGTCACTCAGACTTTTCATTAATTTAAACTGATGCTACCAATCTCAGAAAATATTCCCTTATCTAGAGTCAATTGGTTTAGGCAACAACAGAGGCTGGCCTGTTTAAAAATAGAATTTGTGGGGGAAAGTAGATTTTCTTGAAGAAAAAAAAATTAAAAGTAATATTTCTGGAGAGAGGCACAGAGAGAGCCTGTCAGGAGGACTGCTGAAGAATCTGTGTTTGTAAAGAGAACCCAGTATGCTGTGTTCATTACCTGGTGCACAGTTCCATCTATTCAGGGTAGAACTTCCCCCACAGCTGAGCTACTCTTCTACATTAAAATGTAGTAAATGGAGAATATTTTCTACTTTTTGAAGATATTTCATATACATTTTCTTACTGGAGGCTCACAACAAACCTTTAAGATTGGCAAAGGAGAGAGCCAGGCACGGTGGCACATGCCTGTAATACCAGCAGCTTGGGAGGCAGAGGCAGGAGGATCACAAGTTCCAGACCAGAGGCAGTCTGCATAACTTAGCGAGACCCTGTCTCAAAAAGCAAAAACATAAAATGGGCTGGAGGTGCAGGTCAGTGGTCTAGCACTTGTAAAGCATGCAAGCGCGAGGCCCTGGGTTCAACTCCTAGTACCACGAAAGCAAACAAAGAAAAAAAATGATTGGCAGAGGAAGCATTAGTTTCACCATTTCTCTGAAGGAGAAAACAAAACACTGAGAGTTGAAGGAGCCTACTGGAGGCACAAGTGCTGCCATGGGGAAGCTAGGTAATAGACTCAGGTCTGTCACCACAGGTTTGTGTGTCGGTTCACCCTCTGAGTTCAGTAAGCATGCATGCCAAGACCAACTAAGCAATGAGATATATCGGTAAAAGATGTAGTGCTTACCTCTGAAGAGCTAGTGGAAGTTTGAGACAGACATGTAAAAGAGATCAGTACAGGGTAACTGGGTAGATGCTAGAAGTGTAGGTGCTGGGAGAGTAGGGAATGGTACAAGAGGATTTAGCAACCTCAGAAAAGATGACACTGAGTTAAGGATAAGTACGGGTAAGCCAGCCCAATATCTTCTCTTTCTACCCACTTCTAGGATGGTCTTTATCTTAGTTCTCCCTAGCAGAATTGGGAAATTCACTCTTTAGCATGTATTCTTGCAGACCACAACCCCCTACATGTCCCTTTAGTCCAAACTGCTCTCTCTCTCTTTCGCTCTTTTTTTTTTTTTTTTTTTTGCGGTACTAGGGGTTGAACCCAGGGCCTCGCACTTTCATGTTTTACAAATGCTACAAAACTGAGCTGTCCCCTTAGCCCATTTTTAAAACTTTTTTGAGACAGGGTCTCATTAAATTATGCAGACTGACTGCTCTTGAACTTACGATCCTCCTGCCTCTGCCTCCAGAGCCATTGGGATTACAGGCGTGCGCCACAGCGCCCAGCCAAACTGCTACATCTCTACTTTGAGTGGGAGCATATTACTCAGGCTCCTGTTGAACATAGAGACATCCCAGCTGTGGGCCCAGAGCCATGCCCAGAGCAAAGAGAAAGATGATGAAAGGGGCAAATGAGGGGCTCAAAGCAAGGAAGAGTTCATTTGGGTGTTTTTAAAGATCCATCTGACCATGTGGACCACTAAGTTACTGGAATGTAGGAAGCTCATGGGACACTTCAACTACATTTTCCCACCCACTGAAATGAAACTACATTATAAAGGAGACAAACCCAAGGATCAAAGCCATTCTCACACAAAAGAATAAAATTCACTGGCTTGAAAAATTAAGAAATCGTGATTGATTTTAATGATCTCTCTCCTTTTCCAGAAAGGTTAACCCCAGAGTGACAGAAAGGACTTTAGAGTGTTAAGCAACTAGATTTGACCTGCAGCTAGACTCATTCTGGTTTCTAATGTGATACAGGACCATTACCTTGATTGGTCACTGTAAATAAGTTCTAAGAAGAATAGTTTAAAATGTCTCTGCTAGTCAACAAACTATTGAAAGCAAGAAGGCCAATCTGGTCCATACCCTTAGCTGAAAATAACATGCTTAGTCCCTAGTGACCCCAAATGCTCACAATTTGTGCCAACCAGGACCAAGGATAGGGATGTTGACATTTTTTGCAGATGGGAGAAGAGATAAGATAAAAACGAGAGGAGGTGGGTAAGGCTGTTCCTGAAGACTAAAGAAGTGGGTCATCTAAAAGGAGCTAAAATCATGCCTAGTTCTATCTATCTTTCAGTAAATACCTGCAAGGGGTGTTTCTATACTCTTTCTTTTTGCAGGGCTGGGGATGAAAGCCAGGGCCTTGTGCATAGTAGGCAAGTGCTTTACCACTAAGCTACACCCCAATACTCAATAGGCTTCTACAACAATTGCCTTAGCATCAATATAGCTACCATTTTTTGAGGGCCTACTTTGTTCAAAGCATTATACCTGCATTTCACAGTCTTTCTGAGTCCTCTTAAAAATATGTTCAGGGAGAAACTATTAACTCCATTTTACAGATGGGGAACCTGGGGCTCAGAGAAGAGAAAAAGGTAATATGTAATGGGACAGGAATTCAAACCCCGGCTTGTTGATTCCAGTTGTGTGCTTAAATGTGCTATGCTACCTTATGGTACCAAGTAACCTTGAAATTTGCTTCTGTGTGCTTCTTGTGAACCCTCAACTGTTTGGCTATATTTTTCTCAGTAACAATCACCAGAGAAATCCTTCCCTTTTAATGGAGCAACCAAAAGCTTCTATCTGGGGGCAAGGACTGGGGCCACCAGCAATAAAGAAGTGGCACCTGCCAACCATTCCCCGTAGCTTGCAGAGCAAACATAAACCCACAATCACAGCCCCAACAATTACAATAGCCAGACAGGGTTTAAGAGCAAGGCTGCTGGCAAGAGCTTCCTAAGAAAGAGGCTTCTCTAAAATACCTCTCTCTGCCCTTCACAGAACACATCCCAAGAGTCCATTTTCTTTGATGCTCAGTGACTGACTACCAGAAATAACCCTTGTGAGTTAGGGTAATTGGAAACATGTCTCAGAGGATGTTACTGTTTGTGAAGGGTCGGAGGTAATTCTGATGAAGTGACACTGACTCTGGTAAAGAAAACTGGTCATCTGCCTTATCAGGAACATGTCAGAAGACTTATCACACCCAGCAGCCTTGTTTCAATTGGTTCTCCATTTAACTTACATGATCTCTGAGGGATGCATGTAAAGTTATGAGATTGTAAATTTGTACCTATCTACCAGAATGTGTGTGTATATAGCCCAAAATGCCTTGGGTCAATCAATGATGTCGACATCACTCAAAACATTCTGGAACTCCTCTTTGGAAACCACATTTAAAATTAGTTTAAGTGTCATAAGAAGTAAGCAGCCAGCCAGGCGCAGTGGCACACACCTGTAATCCCAGTGACCTGGGAGACAGAGGCAAGAGGATCACAAGTTTGAGGCCAGAGGCATCCTACGGCACTTAGTGAGACACTGCCTCAAAATGAAAAGTAAAAAATGGGCTGGGGGTGTGGCTCAGTGGTGGAATGCTTGCAAAAGCATGCAAGGGGCCCTGGGATCAACCCTGCGTGATAGCAAGAAAAGAAAAAGAAAAGAAAGAAAAGTAAAGTAAACAGCCACATTATTTCATCCTCTTCCTTCAAGTAGACCTCATATGGCACGGGCCTGCTTCATCAGCCACCTCATTCAACAGTTTAGTTTCCAAAGACTTGTAAATATTTTTTAAAAATCCAGTCTACCTTACAGATGAACATGAATGTCCTACACCTCTTCATCCTTGCTCTGGCTGCTCTGCTCAATAATGCTATAAATGGTGTGATAGCATGGACAATTGTTGTCATCTATTCAGTGCCCTCATGTGAGAAGGAGTTGGGATTTAGCTCAGTTGGTAGAGTGCTGCGCTGCAGTCTCTGAGGTCTCATGTTCCATTCCCAGCACCACAAAAATGGGAGAACATGGCAATCCACTCCCAAGGCAACCCCGAAACAATCAGCCATTGAAAACCCTATGAGGTTCACTTGATAAGACCCTATGAGGGTCACGGATAAGACTTGATGTCACCTAACAACAACAGCAACAACACATGCCAGAATGCATCTTCACAACAGTCCTGTAGAATATCATCATCCTATTACACAAATAAGGTAAGAAAATTTGATGTTAAATGACCTGCCCAAAGCACACAGTGTCTGAAGTAGGATTAAATTCTCCATCTGGATCAGTCTGAAGACTACACTCTTCCCAATACGCTCTAATCACCTGGCTCATGTTTCCTAACCTCTCTGAGTCTTCTCACTATAATAATCTTCAACTTACACCACTGATGATCAGCTGGCTGAGAACCAACAACCTGCAGAACACAAGAACCAATCATAAGCCTGCAAATCCTTTGCCAAAGAAGATGTAGAAAAATTATTTAGAGGATTAGGAACATCAGTGAAGTCAATTTATGACCTGTCAAAGTGCCTACTTTGCCTTGAAGTAGGAAATAATAATTAAGGAGCATAGAAGCTCTGGCATTTTAATTTAATAACTTCTTAAAATTATTATTATTTCCCTTCATGGTCCTATCTCTTAAGCTGTCCAGGCTAAAATAGAGCTCTGGTACATGGAACAGTGATGGTAAGAGGAGATGAGACCTTTCCAATCATCAGGATCATATTACCAAGAGGACATTGTTGTTATTGTTGTTAGGTGCCGTTAAGTTGGTGTTTGACTCATAGCGACTCTATGTACAACAGGTGAAATAGTATTATCAGTGCTTCTCTGCTATTCATAGGTTTTCAATGGTTGGTTGTTTTTTAGGAATGGCCTTCCAGGTCCTTCTCCCAAGCCTACAGCACCTGCTGTTCTCAGGAAGTCTCCCATCCAAGTACTAACCAGGCCCAACCCTGCTTAGCTTCCAAGATCTGACAGGATCAAATGCCACAGTGGTACAGCTATAGGCAGAAGGACGTTAGCAGGTGTTATTTATTTGTTGAAGGTACAGATATGCTGGTGCCTATCGTCGAGACCCCAAGTGCTCTCTGTATAACAAAGTGATCCACCTGAGTTCTGGAGAGGCTGGTATTCAGTACTAATAGGATATAATCAGCTTAAAATAATAAGCCATCCAGCCTTCAACAGATGGTCTACAGACATATGAATGCTAAGCCATGAAAATGTCTCCTCCTGCTGCTTAACAATGACAGTTGACCAAGTACAGTCCATTCTGAATGTGGCACACCATATTAAGCCATCCGTCAGAAGAATAAGCTGTGTTTTTCTCTCTCAATTCTGAAGGTAAGGCTACTGAATGTGACACAATAATCTTAAGGGATAAATGTCACTGTATTGCCATGGAATAGGTTCTGATATATAGCTGTCACTAGGTACTATTTTAAAGATAAATCTATGATGAAAAGTATACCAATCTAAGCCCTTAGATGGATCATCACATAGGAGCACTCCCCAAGCTTATGTCTTATCGTACAAGGATTTTAAAAAAATCCTTAGCTGCCATCAATATTTCATACCATGCCAAATTAAGTCATTGTCTACATAATCCATTTCTCCTTTAAAGCCTTTTACATGAACAGTCCTGACTTATCTAAGGTAAGGTAGAATATATAAACTGCCCTACTAATAAGCAGACTTTGAATGCAACACTTTAATTCTAGGGCATATACTCAGGCAAACACAGTAGTTCCCCAAATTAGAAAGAATGGAGTGCCATGTTTCTGCTTCTAGGAAAACTACAGTGGAAATGAAATCCAAAAAATGTCTAAGGGGGGCAAAGAACTCTGGAAGTGGCTAGTAATAAAACAAATCCTAAAGCCCTATTTGTTCCCCTATCCCTCCCACCAGTCTTTCATAAGCAGAGCTGCCTGCAAAATAGTAAGCAAAGGAGGAACTAGCCATGGGAAAAGAGAACTGGGGCGTAAAAGACCATACCTAAGTTTCTAATCCTCAAATGGTCATGACTAGGGCTGTTGAGCCTCAGCGCGAGTTTAGTCTGACATGCATAAGTAGGCACTGAATCCAATGATTTGAGGATAAGACTCATGCCATTGAATGTTATTTCCATTATTCAGTGTTCATTTTTTCCTGCACCCCTTTCCTCTTCACTCTTTTATCTTATAGATTTGCTTTCCCACTTCTATGTTTATTATTAGTATTAATAATATTTTTGGTGTGTATGTGTGTCCGTACATGCCAGGCAAGCACTCTACCACTGATTGAAGATACGGGCTCAACAAGTATGGTGGTGCATGCCTGTAATCACAGTGGCTCTGGAGGCAGAGGCAGGAAGATTGACAGTTCGAGACCAGAGGCAGTCTGTGTAATTTAGCAAGACCCTGTCTCCTAAAAAAGTAAAAATAAAATGGGTTGGGGGTGCAACTCAGTGGTACAGCACTTGCTAGGCATGCAGGCGCAAAGCCCTGGGATCAACCCCCAGTACCACTAAATAAATAAATAAATACACTGGCTGTCCTATCTCATGCTGCTCTCATTAGCTATCCTATATTCATAAAATTGTATGTACATGGCCTTGAGGCCTTTGGAGGAAAATCACACTATAAATCTAAAAATAAGGCCAAACATCAAATTATAAATAGCCCATTTTAGCACAAGAGCATGGGAGCTATGTATAGGAACTGCTGCATTCCACTGGCCTGTTCTCATGTGACTGGAATGAGCTGTGCATGTTTGTATGTATGCCTGAGTATGTATGCACTCTGGTATGTAGGTCTTTACTTAATCCCTTTACCACCAGATTAAAGACTCCCAATGTCTTTTCTTTTTGCTATATAAACCAGTGAAAGACTTACTACTACTAGGAGTCTGCCCCCACTCCAAAGTCCTTAAAATATAGTGTTCTTAAAATAATTGTACTACAAAAACAGAATCAAATATTCTTCCTTGCCCTTCCTAGATCATGGGGGGGGGCGAAAGAAGCCATTTTGTTCATCGATTTTTAAAAGTTGTCTTGCACATGTCAGGAATTGTTTTTTAAAGGCTGTCTCATTCACTCCCACTTGTTGATATACCACAATCTATCCCTTTAGCCAAGCAGAAAAGAGAGAAAAATAGTCTCGTTACTCTACTTTTCTGAAACATCCATAACATTTTGAGACAAGAATAAAACTCTTTGAGAACTAAAATAATTGCTCTGGACAAGGTTGAGAAGACTCAGGAGAGAGTCACTGCAAAGGAATAGAAAGATGAGGCTGCATGATGGAAGGTTACCATTTAGGTTATGGTTAAGAATGATGGGCAGGAGTAGCCTGAAGGTATGGTTTTCCTGCCCTCCAGGTTAAGGGCGAACCAAGCTAAGTGCAGAAGTAGTGGGAGAGGTCTGATAGGAAAGTAGTTGCTTGGGATTTACATGAAAATGGAAGGAAAACTGATGAATGAATAAACAAAATGTGCAATATATATACAATGAAATATTATAAGGCTATAAAAAGGAATAAAGTACTGATACATGCTACAATTTCAATAAACCTCAAAATATCATGCTAAGTGAGTGATTCCATTTATATGAAACTCCTAGATGGGTAAATGCATAGAGACAGAAGGCAAATTGTTGGTTGGCAGAGGCTGGGGCGCAGGAGCGAATGGAGAGTGACCATTAATAAGCATAATGTTTCCTTTTGGAATAATGAAAATGTCTTGGAATCAGACAGAAGTAGTAGCTGTACAGCATTGCCAATGTACTAAATGCCACCGAACTGTACACCTTAAAATGGCTATGTGACTTTTATCTCAGTAAAACACACACAAAGATCCATACACACATGCACACACACACATATACTTAACACAAATGCATGGAGCCTCTGTTGTGTCCCTCCAAGGGGATCTCTCCCTGGATTGCTGGGAAAGAAGACTGGCTGATTTTCTTTCTTCTTTCTCATCAGGTTGTGAATTCCTCAACAAGAGCGGGAGCTGGATTCTACTTATCACTGGATCCCCCACAGGGCCTCATATGTAGTAAGTGCTCTATTTGTGTTGAATGAGCCTAAATTACCAAATGTTAAATGTAAAGACAAAATAGCATGTTTCCCCTGTCAAACTAGAGATTTCTGAACATGCATAGGTTTAAGTAGTTTCTCTTTTACACATTTATTTATTTATTTATTTATGCAGTGCTGGGGATAGAATCCAGGGCTACATGCACACGAGGCAAGCGCTCTACCACTGAGCTCCATCCTAGTCGTGTTACACTAGTTTGAAGATTAACTTGATGAAACAATATAAAGTTGGGCTTGTTGTTGTTGTTGTTGTCAGGTGCTGTCGAGTCAGTATCCGACTCATAGCTACCCCACGTACAACAGGCAAAACACTATCGTCAGTGCTTCTCTGCTGTTCATAGGGTTTTCAAGGGCAGGCTGATTATTGGGAGGGTGTTGCTGGGTCCTTCTCCCAAGCCTACAGCACCTGGTGTTCCCAGGCAGTCTCCCATCCAAGGACTAATCAGGCCAGACCCAGCTCAGCTTCCAAGATCTGACAGGATTGGATGCCACAGGGCTATGGCTGCAGGCAAAATTGGGCTTACATAGTACAAATTATCCAAGAGAAGAATAGTATAAATTATCCATAGTACAAATTATCCAGGAGAAGAATGAAAATTTCAGCCAGTTATCCAGATATCTGGCCTAAGAGTTCTAAAATGGTGTTTGACAATGTATGCACTAAAATGCTCGCTTTTCATAGGATTATTATCAGGGCCAGTGCAACCAAAGCCTACAGTTAGCTACCATTAAGCCCAGCGTTAACTTACTTCTGTGAGTTCTTTGATTTTTCTCTTGGTCACAGGAATTCCCTAATTGAAATTCTCTGTGTTTCCAAAAGGGCAAAAGGTGGAAGACTTTCTGCCTTTGGCAACCATTGGGAATCTTTGCCAATACATAGAATACATAGGTGGCTCACTTAAAAGAGGATACCTCACATGGGCTAAGTTTGCTAATTTGAAGATTTCTCAGCTACAACCTAGAAGCCAATATTTATCTCAAGCTAAAACATAGTGGGCTCAAACATAAATAGATCGTGTGCATGGCAGTGTTGGGTAGTGTTTTGTTCTGTTGTACATAGGATTGCTTTGAGTCGGATCCAACTCAACAGTACCTAAAAACAACAAGATTGATCGGTGGTGGGGAGGTGGGGACAAATGATGGGTGTAAGTGGCACTCACTGAGACTAGATCTGTGAAAACATTCTCTTCATTCGTCTTTCAACTAATTGCATTCATAAGAGATAAGGTTGAAAGGGTATGAAATGCGACCTTATATAGAGAGAAACTGGATTGCTTAACTCTTTAGAATTTGAGTCATGTATACATCAATAGTAGGAGGGTATAAACAGCTCTGATAACTCAGTTGACATGGATATTGCTCAATATTTTCACCATCATCTTTATTTTCCTTTTGATCAAGTATTTCCATTGGCAAGTCTCATTCCCTGTCAGGATTCTTAATTGTCCTAATTTTTCTTGGCTGAAAGTAAAATATTTTTAAAGCAATGCAAGCTCAACTCATAAAGATAACAAAGTTATAGTCCGTTTGATGCTATGAAATGGCCACTGTTACTTAAGACTAAATTAAATGAGAAATTCTGTGAAGAGCTCTGGACAGAGGCTTTAACTACAGATGAGACATGAGTGCAAAGCTGATCTTTATAAATGATAAACAGAAAGGGCACACATGTCTTCAGGCTAAAGAACTTCACAGTATTAAGTGCATATTCCTGAGGAATTTTTTCAAGATCTAGTTTGACGGTATTCCCTAGTCTGACCATTGCATCAGGTCAGTAAAACAAATACAGGTTCATTATAACCTGAAGTTACTAAGCAAGGAAGAGTTGCTTCCTGGATTATATTACCCTTATTCTGTCTGCAAGTATGGTTGGTTTCTGCCCTTCCTTCCTTCCGTTCGTGCTTCCTTCAACAATCCTTCTTCCTTCCTTCCTTTCCTTTATTCTTCCGCTCTCCCTTCTTTCCTTTTTTTCTTTCCTGGACAGTATATATCAACAATAAAGGTTGCTTTGAAAAAATAGTTTTCTTCAAAAGTAAAAATAAGAGTTTGGAACAATAAAATTTCCCCGTATTACAATATTTATCACTTTGTTCAATACCCTAAGGAAGTTAAAGAAAGCAAATTAAGTTTAAAAAATTCAGTGAACAAGAGCTGGGGGTGTCGCTCAGCACTTAGCTAGCCCGCAGTAGGCCCTAGGTCCCATCCCCACTGCAGCAAGAAAAACTTTATTTAATCAGTGAACAGAGCTCTTTTAATGGTGCAAAAGTGCATTTGGCCAACTTTCAGATTCATTCAAATGCAGAAGGTTTTGGATTATATCTTTGATAAAAGAAAACTTTCTTGGTTCCAAGACAATATCCTTCATGAAAATGTACTGGCCATGAAGTAGTTAATATGAATAAAATTCAAAGAAAAAGTCCACTAATTCAAAAGACATAGACTGGGGAAGATACTCTTTTGAATTAATTAAAAGTAGAACTTCTGATTTTTTCCCCTTAAGAGAAGATATTTCTAGCAGAGTTTTGTTTGCTTTAAACAATTACAACAAAGAAGAAATTAATATTACTGCTTGGTATGTAGTAGCTCCTCAAATATTTGTTAAATAAGTAAATGAATGAATGAACACATTAGTAAACAGATCTATTTGAAATTAAAATTTCCATTTTAATAAGGGACTATGGTTAGAAGATATGCCACTTAAAACAAGTATTCAGGAGATGTTTATTTTTGATCATATTAACAACGACATACAGTGGATGAATCAGTAGGATGGTTTCTCAAAAGTTTATGCCAAAATCACATATTTGACCTATGGGTGTTTGTCTTTTCAAAGTAATATATCATTTACTCCTGTTTTAAAGCACCAGCTTTTTATAAAGCCAAATAGCAACTGCTTTTCTCCAACAATTAAAAAATATGTCATAACAGCTAAGTGTGTTTTCAGGATTCTACTTGGTACACCTGAGGTTCTGGACTGACAAACACCACTTCTCCAGAGTGGAGTGGGTTGCATGGGGTCATTAATCCCTGTAGCCTGATCTCCATTTGCAACTCCACACAAGTTTAGTGCGTCGGCCAGGGTGGCATGCAACCTCACTCTGCCTCATGTCAGTAAAATAGCTTTGATGAGAAACAAGCTGTTTTTAGGTATGTGTTTTGTGTTGGGAAGAGGAGAGTTAGAGGGAAAAGGGGGAGAAACGGGGTATAACCTGAATTGAGCTTCCAGTGTAGACCAGTCTGGTAGGACCTTTGCATTTATGACTCCACTTAATAGTTACAATGATCCTGTTGATGCCCTTCCCTTGCACAAGAGGACCTTGAAACTTTCTAGGTTAAGTGACTCACCCAAGGCCACACACAGTAGGTAACAGAACTGAGATGTGAATGCAAGTTCATCTGACTCCAGAGACTGCCTGTGTTCATTACATTGCACTGTGAATAAATTCCACTCAGCATCTTATGTCGTGGTATTAGGGCCCACAAGAATGTAAGCTCTTCAAAGCAGGTAACTTGCTTTGTTCACCCTTCATCCCTAGCACCTAACTTTGTGCATTAACACAGGATATCTCAAAACATAAATGTTGAAGTATGAATGAATGAATAAATAAGGAAAAACGCACAGATCCAAAGGGGTTCTAATCCAACCACCTCAGTTTTAAAATGGAGAAACAAAGGCCTAGGGAGATTAAGTCACTTTTTCTTAGGTTAAGCAACTAGTGAAAGACTCAGAATTTAATTTCATGTCTTTTCCGTATTCTCTTTAACATGTTACTACTTTCCAAACATTTTTAAAGCATATTCATCAACTCTATGTGGTTTCCGGGCTGGGAGTTAGCTCAGTTGGTAGAGCACCGCTCTGTAGTCTCTGAGGTCCCGAGTTCGATTCCCAGCACTGCAAAAATGGGCGAAGGATGTGGCAACCCACTCCCGAGGCAATCCCAAAACAATCAGCCATTGAAAACCCTATGAGGGTCGCTATGAGTTGGACATGACTTGACAGCACCTAACAACAACAACAATGTGGTTTCCTAAGCATTCTACCCTCTTAATTTAATGTCTTGATTACAAGCTATTTTTCATAAGTTGAAAGCAATGGAGGTCAGGAATACCATTAGCCCATTAGAATGAAAACTCTGCAGGGGTCGGGAATCCTGTCTGTTGTGTTCACCTCAACATGCCTGGCATTTAGAAGGTGCTCAATAAATATCTGCTGAATAAGTGAATATATATTATTTTTTTGACAAACATAAGTAAATTCTTTACAGATGCTGACAATTAGCATAGATCATAGTAACAAATACTCAAACGATCAGTTAAGTTGCTCAGTGAAATTATACTCCTCTTTCCCTCCTCTTTCCTTTTTCTTCCATCTTCTTCTGTACAATGGGTGAAAATAACAGTATTCATATCATAGGACTGTCATAAAGATAAAGGGTTAATGCAATATACAAAGCACTTAGCATGATGCTTAACACATAATTAACTCTCAATAAGTGGTAGTAATTGATATATGATTTCTTCAAATGAAGTAAATAAGGACCCACATAATGAGATGAAAGAAGCCAAAGATCAAAAAGACTTTGCTTTATGTTATGCACTTTTAAAAAATGTCCCTGAATACACATTTCTGTGTGCTTCAAAGTTTGTAAATTCTGAGAGCTAGAAGTTATACATAATATCTAGAACATCATAAATGCTCACGAGTACTTCTTGTGCATAGAATTTTTCTTGTGAAATTAATGGAGGCAAGAAATTTAGTCAACCTTGATGAACATGTGAGGATTAGTCCTCAAATATAGTTATAGCTAACTTTCACAAAAGATTACCTCTCCACAAGTTCTTGTCCATTCCAGCACAGGGTGTCGTTTTCGGCCACAGGGCTATGGCTGCAGATGTAGCCAGGCAAAGCACTATAGAAGTTGATGAAAGACTTCAACTTCTGAATTAGTTCCCTGAAAGGAAAACAAAACATCTGTGCATAAGAGGCAAGTAAACCCAGTATGAGAAAAGTTTAATTTCCTTATCAGCATGACAGAAAGGCTCTGCCAGGCTGATTAGAGCAATAAATGATTTTTAAAGACATTCTTGGCTATAAGGCCACAATTTAGTTTTTTTAAAAAAATCAATAAAGTGATATTAGGGAGGGAAAAGGGTGACTGCCATATAAGGTGCGGCTCCTATCACAAGGATGATTTAATTCCAACATCCATTTTGTAACACATTCAGCAGCTTCCATTTTTTGTTCAGAATGCTGTTACCTACATTCTCAAAGGTGCTGATTACAAGGCACACTGGAGCACTACATATCTTTTGGTTTCTGAGTGTAATTGAGTGCATTGATTGTAATTTACAATGCTATTACCCTAGAGATGGCCCCTTTCCATACAGGCTCTCGTTAATGGTTGCAGATCAGAATCGCAGGGTGCTCTGAACACTGTAAGCTGTATGAAATTCCCCTGATGATACACTCAGAGAAACTCACATCTGCTAGAGGAGAAAGGCTTCTTTGTTCTTTGTCTGTATATTGTGGTTCTTGTGAGGAGGAGGGAAAGGAAGAGGACTCTAGCATGTTTTATTATTTATTTGCTTTGGTTTTTATTATGTTTATGATAAGACAAGTGAATGTGTGTGTGAGAGAGACAAACGTGTATAAACATACATAAATGCTAGCAAAATATCTTGCTTATCATCTGGTTTCACCTGTACATGTATATACAAAGTAAAACATCATAGACTGGAGAGAAATGCATATATTTATGAAAAAATATTTAAATATCTATGTAATAGATATCCAGTGGTAAACACACAAAAATAAAATATGCTTCATTTTCTAAAGCAATGTCCCTGATAGAATGTTAGAGTGTTCTTTACATCCCAGTCTAGTTAAGTCTATCCAAAGTTTTTGGAGACTCCTGTCAGGAAATTTTCTGGCAGGGAAGTAATTCTTTAATACTATATCCAGGCTAAGAATAGACTGGCCTCTTGAGGAGCCAGAGGCTTGAATCTCGTTTGGGCATTTGCAGAAGTCCTGCACCCGGAAATGCCTTCTGGGAGTTGTTTTTAGACCTGGTCTAAAGAGGATGAGTGGTAGATATGATCTTCTGGTACTTAATGCCATTTTCCATTTTATTACCATAACACTATTCATTCAGTGAATGATAGAAAAAGAGAGAGGAGGAGGGAAGGAGGGAGAGAGAGAAAAAAAGACAAGAAGCATACACATTAGCCCTTAGCACATGTTCACAAAGGCTCAGGTGACAAGAAAGCCAGGGTGATGACAGACCAACTCAAAAAAGGTTATTGGGACATATATAACATCTGATACTCTAACAGTTGCTTCCTCCTGTTCCCATATTCCCCTCATAGCCCACTCCTAGTGCCTAAGCACGGTCAATCTCCAAAAAGAAGAGGTTCAATACAGAGCCCTGAAAATAAAAGCCAACATTACAGTTTCTCACGGAGGAAAAAGATGGGTTCAATTAACAGCTAATAGGAGAGATGCTCTGTTTTACAAGGTAATAATACAGTTCCCAAGAGTGGAAACTGAAAGACCAAAGGCTGAGGCTGAGTAATTCCCCCAACTCCATGAGGAAATGGAATGTGGCCATTAGTCTATGGGAAATGATGGCCTTCTTCTAATGAAAGAGTTACCCTTAGGCTTCCTCCTACCTCCACACCCACTCTCACTAACATAGTACATGGCAAGAAAAATTGAACCCATAGTGAAGCCTTCCAACTCGATGTACTTAGAAGTTGAAAATAAAAGTCCCCTGAATTTCTCTTTGCCTCTCATCCCTTGCTGTTGTCTTAGCTGATCATAAAGATAATTGACCAGTTGAAGAACATCCAGATGAGGTTTAATCTAAATGCCAATGGGATGAGGGGTAGCAATAAATATAAGACCTCCCACTTTAGTATAGAAGGGTATTACCTAGAAGGGTCAAGATAAAAATCTAAGAACACCACAAAGAATGTGGATAATGAAACCCAGTCTGGGGTATCACATTCGAGAACTCAGGGAAACTCTTTGCAACTTGGACAAGGTATCTTGGAGTACTAAAAGGCCATCCTACTTCAGAGTATTCATTACCTCCATAAGACATATAGTTCAGACATTGTTGTTGTTGTTAGGTGCCTCGAGCCAGGGTCTGACTCATAGTGACCCTCAAAGGGTTTTCAATGGCTGATCATTTCAGGATTGTTTCAGGAGTGGATTGCCACATCCTTTCCCTGTTTTTGTGGTGCTGGGGATTGAACCCAGGTCCTCAAGAGAGTGCATGGCAGCACACTACCAACTGAGCTAAACCTCAGCCCCAGGACAGACATATGAAACTGTGCTACTAAAAGTTACTCCCAAATTACTTATTTTGAATTTAGAACCTAGTTACATTTAGCAATCATGTGATAATTATGGTTGGGTTTTCAGAACAGCCCTTTCAAACCTGTTGTGAGTAGTATGTAAGAGTACTAATTTTGGAGTCTGACCCAGCTATTCTCTCACTTAACCAGCAGTGAAGCCTTAGGTAAATTCTAAACTTCTCTGACTTTCAGTTTTCTTATTTCTAAAATGAAGATAAGGATAGCACCTCTCTCACAAGGATGCAGTGATGATCCAATGAGATAATGCATGGCAAATGTTTAGCATAGTACCTGCCCACAGAAATCATACAAATAAGTACGGTCATCCTTCCACCATGTTAGCCATGACTCATATTCATTTGCATTATCATGAGAGTATAGAACAAAAGCATAGTAGGTGTATATGAAATATATATCATCTTCCAGATAAATTCATGTGTGCAGGAAAATATTATAAATTTCAACTTCCAGATAACTTCATTTGCACAAAATAATTAAAATCCTTCATCTTTTGAGATGAGTATTAATAAGTAAAACCATGGTTAATCCCAACAGATTTTTCCTCATATTCTGTTTCAAAGACTTTGTTATTATGTGCCATCCGACTAGCTAGCTTAAAAAAAACTCACAAAGATTCCCACAAAAAACTGACTAATTATGGACTAAGCAAACTTTCTTGACTAATGTGGTATAGCAGTTAAATGTGTTTTTAAAAAATTCTCTGAGCCTGATAGGAAGGTGGTGGTGGAACTCACAGGGATTTGTGTCTAAGAATTTAAACATCAGATGTGAAGGGCAAAGATGAAGTCAAGTTACAAAATGTATATTAGTCATCTGAGAACTGCAAAGAAAGTTTATAGAGAACTACTTCACACCCAATTGCTGTTAGGTGCCGTTGAGTTATGTCTGACTCATAGTGATATTCATAGGGTTTTCAATGGCTGATTATTTCAGGATTGCCTCTAGGAGTTGATTGCCAGGTCCTTCTCCCATTTTTGCAGTGGTGGTAATCGAATTCAGGGCCTCAGAGACTGCAGAGCAGCATTCTACCAACTGAGCTGAAGCCTAGCCCCTCACACCCACTAGGATGAATATAATGAAAAAGACAGACCACAACAAATGTTGGTGGGAATGTGGAGAAATGGGAACTCTCTTACACTGCCTGTGAGAGTGCAAAATGGTGTCACCACCGTGAAAAATAACAGGGAAGTTCATCATAAAATTAAGCCTAGAGTTACCAAATGACCCAGTAATTCCTCTCCTGGTAATATACCCACAAGGACTAAAAGTAGCTACTCAGAAAAAAACAAGTTCATAGCAGCTCTGTTAACAATAACCAAAGGTAGAATAAGACAAATGTCTATCTACTGATGAATAAACAAAATGTGGTATATATAAACAATAAAATATTGTTCAGCCTTAAAAAGGAATGAATTTTGGACACATGTTATACAATGGATGAACTTTGAAAATGCCATGCCAAGTGAAAGAAGCCAGTCATGATAGACTACATATTATAAGATTCTATTTATGCGAACTGTCCAGAGTAGGCAAATCTATAGAGACATAGGTAGATTTGTGGTTGCATAGGGCTGGGGGAACTAAGGAGACAGGGGAACAATAACTAAAGGGTACAAGAATTCTTCTTGAGGTGATGAAAATGTTCTAAGATTGTAATGTTGATATGAATATACTAAAATAGATTGGATTTGTTGATTGTACTTTAAATGGATAAATTGTATGGTATTTGGATTATAGCTCAATAAAGTCACCCCCTACCCTGCCAAACATAGGGTAAAGGTGAGTACTACGTCTCAGGGAAGGAGGTTTGTCTGCTAGATAGAGGGATGCTCCTTGGAAGAATGGAAGGAGACAGCCAGGAGAGTTGGGGAAAGCAGGGTTAGATGGACATAAAATAAACACATGAGTGAGCAATAAGAAGAGAAATTTGTAAGAGCTGCAATTTTAGCACTGCAGTAGCTGTAAACAGTGGTTAAATCTATTTCTTCTTACATCTTTTAACTCTTTTGATTTTCTTTCTCATTGTAAAAGAAATATATGCTCACTATGGAGAATTTAATGGGAGAAGGACGTAGCAATTCACTCCCAAAGCAATCCAGAAAACTATCAGCCATTGAGAACCCTGTGATGGTCACTATGAATCGGACTAGACTCAATGGCACCTAACAACAATAACAACATGGAGAATTTAAAAAGTAAAAGGTAGAAAATACAAAAACATTCATATTCTCCTACCTAGAGATAATCACAGTTAATATTTGAGTATATTTCCTTCTAGACTTTTCTTTTGGGTAAAGTTTTACATTATTTCTTTGAAACTTATTATTGATACATTTGTTCACTGAGTTCCTTCTAGTTCTCAGTGTGCATTACCTCCATTAGTAGCCACCTAGAGCCAGACATGGTGGCACACCTTTAATCCCAGTGACTTAGAAGGCAGAGGCAGGAGGATCACAAGTGCAAGGCCAGAGGCAGCCTGCATTACTTAGGGAGACTCTGTCTCAAAATAGAAAGTCAAAAATGGGCTAGTGGAGCAGTGACTGAGTGCTTGCAAAAAGCATGCGTGAGGCCCTGGGTTTAACTCTCCAGTACCGGAAAAAAAAAGCCACCAAGAGTCAAGATGGATTTCATTAGAAGGAAATCTCAGAATAATGAAATAGAGGCTGGATGTGGTTCAGTGATAGAATACTTGCATAGTATGTATGAAGCCCTGGGTTCAATTCCCAGAACTAGAAAAAGAAAAGGGGGAAAAAAGGCTGGTTCTTAAATAATTCCCAAGCCTTGTGGGATGAAGTAGAACCCACTTTTTGGAGGATTAATAGCAGGGTTCCAGCACAGCTAGCAAACTGTCCAATACCTCAGAATCCCAAAGGACAGTGTTATAGTGCAGGTCATTCCTTTATGCAAAACCTCTGCCTTACTGTGAAGAAATAAACTTTGGTTTCCAAAAGAAACTTTGACTTTTGAAAATAAATCCAGGCATACTATTTTGGAGGATTGAAAATAGACATTTGAAACAGTTGGAGAGTCAATGAGCTTCCCAAAGGACAGCGCCAACAGGTGATAATGTCCTTTGACACCACAGCAGCAGAGTGTGACAGAAATAGTTTACCTCCTACTGAGTTCATTGTACTGCTCCCACTTCTCTTCTTTATCTCTTCCTTGGATTCCTCCCTAAATTTGTTCTAGTATGGAAAGTAAGTGTATTTTATCTTTCTTTTCTTAAATAAAGATTTATATCCCTTTGCTTATATTTTTAAAAGAATATGAATTGAATATTTATAGTTCTCTCTGAGAGAAGTTGTTATTGTTGTTAGGTGCCATCAAGTCAGTGTCTGACTCATAGTGACCCTACATACAATAGGCAAAACAGTATTGCTAGTGTTTCTCTGCTATTCATAGGGTTTTCAATGGCTGATTGTTTTTTGCGAGTGGGTTGCTGGGTCCTTCTCCCAAGCCTACAGCGGCTGGTGTTCCTAGGTGGTCTTCCATTCAAGTACTAACCAGGCCAGACCCTGCTTAGCTTCTGAGATCTGACAGGATCAGACACCATAGTGGTATGCCGGCAGGCTAAAGAGAGAAAGACACTTGAAACTAAACCAAGTGACATATTGATTTCCCATGTATGATTCAATCCAGATTTTTTCTTTGTGCTACTAGCCCATGACAGCAAAAGAAGCTCTACCTGTGAACTAAAGGCAGCCTGTTCAACTGAATTGTCTCTAGAAAGTTTGGGAAATGAGTTGCCTGAGATGGGAAAAACAATTTGATTAAGGAGGATGTTCCTTGATCATATTCCACCTTATCCTAATACATACATGCCAGATAGATCATTGACATATCAACAGTAGAGCCACTGGCTTTGACTTTGGAAAAACTCAACACTGGCTTACGGCAGTCTGCTCAGGAGAGTCTATTCACGGAGGTTTCCATTCAATGTGTTAAATGTGGAATTAAAGGATAGGGCTCCTTTGCATGCATGAGCCATTTTGAAATACTATGGCTGAGCACACGGATCTTCCCTAGTGAGCTTCCAGCATCCTGGAGAGGGGCATCCCCTTCTTTGGTTATGATGGAGGGGACTGCCTTTGCTCTCTTGCAATGATTTGCTTGGGCAGGCATCAAAGCATCATTAATTGGAAACTACTGCAAGTCAAAATAGCCTTTCATCCCTGACTGCAGATCCTGAACATTTTTCTGATTATTAACGTTCTTTTTTTCTTAATGTGTAGTAATATGAGCTCATTATCTAAAATACTGAAAACATAGAAAAGTATGTCAACTCAAATAATTAAAAATGGAATGATGCAAGATCATGCCTAATTCTGCTGGTAGGAACCTTTCACAGTTTGACCCTAAACTTCACCTTTCTGCCATTCTAGAGACTAGCATAGTTTTTCTCATCCTGTTCTCTGTGCCTGGCACACCCTCCTTCCTGTCCTCCATCTGTTGAATTTCTATTTGTCCTTTGGGCAGAGCTCAAAATTACCTTTCCCAAGTAGCCTTTGTTGACTCTCCTGGGAGAGCTGCAAACTTCCCCATCTGTGATGCTGCCACTCTTTTGCATGTAGCTTTGTTTGGTACTTACCCTCCATATACAAACCTACTGATTTGTATGTCTGTCATCTTGAGTACACCAGGAGCTCTTCCACTCATCAGAGGCTAACCCTTAAGCGATGCTGAGCATACAGGTGGTGTTGACAAACACTGAAAAGTTAAGTCCTATGTAGGGCAGAATGACTTCTTTTGCCAGACCTGAGCCTTGTTGATTCACTTAGGACATACTAGTACTTTATGGCTTTGTTCAGAGGGCAGAAGGCACCACTGAGCCTACATAGCTGCCTAGGCAAACCTAGAGCAGAAAGAGTGGGAGTAAGCATTGATTTTGGACCAAGGAGCTTGAGATCAGCTTCTGTTCTTTCCTTTCTAGGTCATTTACTTTGTTGTTGTTGTTGTTAGGTGCTGTCGAGTTGGTATCCAACTCATAGCGACCCTCATAGGGTTTTCAATGGTGACTATATCGGGATTGCCTTGGGAGTGGATTGCCAGGTCCTTCTGCCATTTTTGTGGTGCTGGGAATTGAACTCGGGACCTCAGAGACTGCAGCACTGTGCTCTACCAACTGAGCTAAATCCCAGCCCAGGTCATTTACTAGTGTCACCTAATCCACTGCCCCTTTAAACCAAGCCATAGGGAGAAGTACAGGAAACAGAGGATTGGAACATATGGATGTCATTTCAAAAGGGTAGAGGGACTGTGACTTTCAAAAGGGTAGAGGGACTTTATCACAGGTTAGCAGTTGGGCCGGAAGTTTGGTATACAGAAGCAGGTTGGACTATTCAGCCACAGATTTGGGATTGCAAAAGGGAAAGATATTGCTCATGTATTCTATCAACAGTATTTGGGATATGAAAATGACAAGATAAACAGTATCACAAGGGAGACATGGAGGAGAGCACAGGAAGGACAGGGTGACAACTGGGATGTGCAGGAAATGTTGGAGATGGAAGAGGGTGGGAAAATCTGATTGCTACTACTTTGGTTGTACTATTTGTGCATCTTGTTCTACCCTCACTGTTTAAAATATGATGACAGGTATTTTTAATACTTATCTCTTAAAGGAACCCTGAGTCCCAAACATAGACCTCCAGTTGAGCATAAAATTGCCTTTAAATTGAACTAAGCTATTTCTAAGATTACTTGTGTGTTGCAAACTACCCAGTTGGGGGCAGACAAAACAAACAGATGACTTCTGAATGCTTCCAAAGGAATCTTGCATTTCCTTGTATGTTGTTATTTTCATAAGGAAAAGGGTTTTTCAACTCATAATCAGATTCAGAGGGCTTGCTCACAATCTCCACAGATTGAATATTGCAATAGGGGTCCTTTACAATTATATTTTTAACCACTGAGGACAGAGCTTAGGCAAGGGCATGGGAGGTGCTGGAGTCACACATATAGTTTTCTACACTCTGTAACATGCTGTGTGGAACATATCAAGAAATTTATAGATGTGCTAACACTATTCCAAAGCAGACCCTCCTAATAACATCAGGTTGTGCATTTAGCAAGAGATCAATCCCCATTTCTCCCGTCTCCCCAAGAAGGTTTACATTGCCTGTCTGAGGGAAGTAAATAAAGTCAGGTGCTCTCCTGTTGTTTTGTTTGCTTCTTCTGCCAGAGAATTCAGAGAAAAAGGCTCCCTGTCAGACTTTAATGCTTTAGTTTGCACAAAATATGAGAAGCATCATGGGGCAGGCTCATGCTCCCAGTAGCCAAAGGAGCCCTGCCTAACCTCCAGTTATTCTTTTATTTGGCAGATACCTACAACTTTGGGCTGGGATTTAGCTCAGTTGGTAGAGTGCTGCGCTGCTGTCTCTGAGGTCCCAAGTTGGATTTCCAGCACTGAAAAATGGGAGAAGGACATGGCAATCCACTCTTGAGGCAATCCCGAAACAATCAACCATTGAAAACACTATGAGGGTCACTATGAGTCAGACACAACTCAATGACATCTAACAAGCTAACAACCTACAAGTTCAAAACTGACTCTAAACAAAGTGATGTATCAGGGCACCCAGACGAAAACAGTTTCTTCTTGCTCTTGAAGAACAACACCCACAGAGTCTTTCTTGGCAAGGTGAAAGAAAATAAATCGCACAGAGCCAAGATAGAAGCCATGGCGGGAGGGCCTTAATAAGCCTCCTGTTTATATATGTGTCTAGGTTGACAGAGAAATTTTGAAAATTTATTTATTTTTACTTTTTATTTTAACTGATACATAAAAAATGTACATATTGACAGGGTAATATTCAAATGGGACTGTGTTGCTGCATTTCTTTTCAAAAAGCTCTACACGTAATTCTGTTATGTGTTTGTATACCATTTCTTCCATGATGCCTTTACTATAACTTCCGTTGGTAGAGGGTCTATCTTTCTGTGTAGGCTGCTTTTGTACTCTGGAAATTCTTTTGCCATAGCACTCACGCAACTATTTTGGAATTAAGTCTATTTCTCCATGAGATAAGCTGGAGAGCAGAGGTTGTGTCTTGGTATTTTCACTGCCCGGTATATACTCTAAGCACTAATAGGTATTTAATAAGTTACTGTTGAACTGATTGAAGATACATATATAAAATTCACTTCTGTCATGTCTGGACTAGATTTCCACTAGTTAAGCATCACTACCTTGCATGGACTGAGGTTAATTCCTCAGGTGGTTCAGGCCAAAAGTGAAAATCATGGACAACAACGGACAAACAGAACTAAAGAGAGCCTTCCTATATAGACCTAATTTGGCCTTCCCAGAGGAAGAAAAAAATGTTCCAAAGAACTCCTAAGCTACAGAAAAATTGTCCTCAAACATTTTGGTATCAGAAGCCATGCAGTCATTTAAAAATATTTCCACAAATTCCTTGATATTCCTCCCTTCGAGAAGTAGAGCTTAATTTTCCTCACTTTTATTATATTAGAATGAATTGTTGTTGTTGTTAGGTGCTGTCGAGTTGGTATCCAACTCATAGCGACCCTCTGTACAACAGGGGAAACACTATTGTCAGTGCTTCTCTGCTGTTCATAGGGTTTTCAATGGCAGATTGATTTTTGGGAAGGGGTTGCCAGGTCCTTCTCCCAAGCCTACAGCATCCAGTGCTCCCAGGTGGTCTCCCATCCAGGTACTAACCAGGCCTGACCCTCCTTAGCTTCCCAGATCTGACAGGATTGTATGCCACAGGGCTACAGCTGCAGGCATTAGAATGAATACTTGCTTCTAAAAAACCTAAAAACATGCCAAAATGGATGGTCTGTCACTTCCAACAGTAGCTCATTAAAGATATCCTGGCTTCCTCTTTGCTCTCTTCCATGCATCATTTATTTTGGGGAGGCCAACTGCCCTGTTGTGAGGAGATTGATGAGGTCTGGGTGGTAAGGAGTTGAGGCCTCCTTCTAACATGCAGCACTAACTTGCTAAACATTACGTGAGCCACTTCAGAAGTGGATTCTCTAGCCTCAGTCAACACTGCAGCCAAGCTGGGGATGTAGCTCGGTAGTAGAGTCTGTGCTTAGCAAGCACAAGGCTCTGAGTTCAATCCCTAGCACCACATTATAAAACAAGACAAAAATCACTGCAACCTCAGGCAACATCTTGACTGAAATTTCTTTAGAGACTCTGCGTACCTCCCAGTTAAGCCATTCCCATATTCCTGACACACCAAAACTGTGAGATAGTATTTGTTGTTTTAAATAACTGTTTTGGATTACTTTGTTACATGACAGTAACTACTAAACCCCTTTACTCTCTTAAAAGTTATTGAGGATCCCACAAAGCTTCAATTTATTTGATAGTTATCGATCAATATTCAATGTTTTAAAAATGAAAACTCAGAAAAAATAAAAGATCTACTATTAGTTTGAAACTCTCAGAAAAAATAAAAGATTATTAGTTTGAAACTAACAATTATGGACCCATTGTATTGTTGGGGATTCCTTAATATAAATAACATTTTCAGGAAAAGAGTAATGAAAAAAGTAACATTTTTCATTTTTATAAGCCATTGTTATTGTCTGGCTTGATATGAGACAGGCAGATTCTCCTACTAACTTCTGTATTTAATCTACTGAAATGTGTTGATTTGGTTGAAGTATATGAACAAACTAGCTTCACACAGATCTACTGTAAGCAAAAGGAAGATCTCATAGACACCCTGTGATTCCCAGAGGTCTCAGAATTATACTTTACAAGGGCTGCTCTAGGGCACCTGGAATTCCATTAAGTTGGAAATCAACAACAAGAAAGAAAAGAAGACTTTCTGAAATGCTTCCTTGGGCCACTGTCTCTCAAGCTGCATGACTGACTTCTCCCACCTAACCTGTGCCATGTAAGACTAGCAATTACCATTTTAAAACCTCCTGTAGTAAATCAAGTGGAATGGAATAATTTAGCCTAAATCTAAGATGTCACTTATTTATTCCCTTAATTTTCTGTCTGTAGTCAAAGTCAACAAGAAGAAAACTCATGCCTAACTGTTCTTCAGCCAGTGCCAAGGTTGGCTACATGTGCAATCCTTTTGGGTAATACACTTCTTTCAGAGCTGTGTTGGGTTTCCCATCTGATTTCTACACCTTAATTATAACCAAGAAACTGGAATAGGGTTGGAGGGAACCTGGATGAGCGGAGTGAGAGTAAGGAGATAAGAACCTGCATTTTGTTTGACTGTTGTTTTAACAAATATTGACCAGATACTTCATTTTATCCTTGTAAGGGTGTGTGTAAAGTGTGTAGTGTGTGTGTGTGTGTGTGTGTGTGTGTGTGTGTGTGTATTTATGAGTGTGTTTTGCCAACTTCTCTTTGGTGAATTTAAAACTGACTCACTTTTATCAATGGGAAAAGCCACAAACCAAGCCATGAAATTGTAAGATCTGATTATAAGCAGATAATATAAGGCATCTTAAATAAGGAAGTCCATTCTACTCTGTGTGAGTATACTAGATATTTATATATGGAAATGTCACACTTAAATATGGCTTAGATATAACACAATATCTTTTTTCTTCAGCATTGACAAATGATAGTATTTAATTAAGCACTCTACTCAGAAGAATTAAAGAAAATGTATTTAAGAAACTTCGCTGTAATGGTTTTTGACCTTAAAATACAATTGCTAATTGTATACTGAAACAGAAAAAAAAAAAAAAACCACCTCTCACCTTCTTCGGCTGGATAATGTTTCTTCATGTTCTACATGAGCAACTTTTAATACTTTCTTGTCAATAAACAGATCTTCAGGATAATAAGCAGATCTATATTGGCGTTGCTGAGAATGAGCACACAACTTGCCAATCTGAAAAAAAATACAATATAATTATATGATACTTTCACAGATATGATGGCAGAATGGAATTCTGAAATGCACTTCAATTTCCTCCCCCAATTTCCTTTTAAAGAGCAGACCAAAGCTATTACTAGTCAAAAAAGGTGATAAGGTTATAAGGCAAAAAGCCATTGGTGGAAAGGAAGGCAGAAGACTGATGGGGAGGGAAGTCCCATTTTGAGCACAGACTATTTAGAGATTTCCTAAGACAAAAAATTACCTATTTTATATAGTGAAGTGTACATTTGAGAGGACCCTCCATGCAGCCTTCATGCTATTGATACCTTTCAATGGTACTTGGTGTTTATATGTATGAAGAAGCTCATAAAAGGGAATTGCAAAGCTTAGGAAGAATAGATATAGGAGATGAGGGGGAGTAGGAGGTGTGTTGAGTAGCCTGTTAATAGAAGAGCAGTCTTCCATGCATAGAGTGCTCTCCAATCTTATGAACATTTAATTCTAAGACTCAAGCTAAGGCATTCTAGAAAATGTCAGTGTAGTTCCTCATCTGGCTTTCCTAAAAATGCCCAAGGGAAGTAGCCAAATCAACCAATCAATAGCCAGTGTCATCAGCTGTGAATTGTGTAACATTGAGTAAGTCCAGAATTGAGAGTATTAAAGAGTATAGGTACTTAAGACAGACAGCCTTCTTTTTCTCCTCCCTTTGTCCCTCCATCTCTTCCAATTCTTCTCATTCATTCAACAATATTTACTAGATACCTGTTTTACACTTCTGTAGCTGCACTGTAACTTTCCTTTGGTCAAATTATTTCTAGATTTATTTTTTTTCGCTTTCAGACAAAAGCTTAAGTGAACTTCCATATAAAGAAGTATGAATATTATCACATTCTAGATATCTCTTTTATGCCAGATATGATGTTAAATACTATCACCTCCATTTTATAAATGAGGAACTTGAGGCTCAAAGTAGGTTAAGAGATTTGCCTAAGCAAAATAGGTAGTGGTTTCACTTGCCTGACTCTGAACCCATTTGTCTGACTGCAAGTCTTATGAAACATTTCCTCCCTAGAAGATGATGCTTGATTTACACTTGCTTACATTCTGTTTTGGGAAACAAACAAACAAACAAACAAAAAACCCAGCCTCAATAGCATAGTCACTCAACATAGCTAAGACAAATATATAGATTGTAAAGTTTAAGAAAAATATTAAGAATATCTTGAGAGGACAAGGACTGTGCCTTCATCACATCTGTACCTTCACAAAATTCGGACTGTATTTTGTACACTGTCAGGCACAATTAGATGAATTAACTGAAGTATATTGAAGGAATTTCCTATTATCAGGTCCAACACACCACTCTACTGATAAACACACCACTCTACTTACTGATGGACTTTGTATGGTAATCTCAGGTTCTGGATTTCTCAAGATGCCTATGGCACCCAGCTCAACAAATTCTTCAATTAGAATAAAAAATCTAGAATTGCAGTAGAATCACCTCCATTTATGAAAGATATCACCTGTCATTTGATATTCAGACTACTCTCAATACTTTATCCTAATGGGAATGTAACAAGAGCTGCAGGCCCTTGAAAATATTCCATCTAGCTTTGGGATGTAAGATACTGAAATTTTCACATATGCTTATGTGACTTATTTGACTTGGGCTGCCACTAACTTTAAATGAAGAATTTCCACTCTCTGAATATGCTCTAACTGGGAGCAGTCTGGTAGGCTGCCCAGCTAGACTGGGGAGTTAAGATCCAATCACTTCCAAAGCATTTAGCACAGATACAAATAACTGAGGCTAGGCTATTACTTTATGTCTATAGATATATTCATATTTTCTTTATTAAACTGCAGGTGAAATTTCATGGAATAAAATCTTGAGTTTTGTTCCATAAATATCTACTTACTATTCTGTGAACATATATCAGCATGAGGTCTCTTTCACTAGGATCAAAGTATTCTTAGTACATTCAGGTGTACAAGACACATTCTCTTGACTTACACTTGTTCCAAATCCAGCCCCAAAATAAAACTTTTCACACATCTTTCATAGGAACCTATCTGCCTGCAACCCACAGCTGTGAAATCTCCCTTCCCATTGAATGTCAGCCCTTTGTATCAGTCAATACTAATTTGGCCACAGCAAGAATTTAAAGTATTTGTCCCTCACCTCCACTCAACTTACTGGAAAGGGGTGCAGATGAGGCAAAAATAGGAAGGTTAAGAACAAATGAGAATGTAGCCAGCCTGCAGTTTAACAATTCTTCCCATGTCACCCTATGTGCCATTATCAAGCTGACTTTCCAAAGCTCTGTGAGGTGAAGGAACAAACAATAGTATCCTGCTAATATCCCCAACCCCCCATCTGAAATGTGCCACTTCTTATCAGTCTATATTTTCTTCCACAAATTTACCAGGATGCAAATTCTTCTCTTATACAGAGCATTTGACAAATGTATACTCTCCTACATCTTATGCCACCACACTGCATGAGCTAGAGGTGAATATTATGAGCTTATTTTGAGAAGTGGATGGTAAAAGAAAACATAATTTACCAAGGGATACAGCATTCACATTAAAGAAGTCCCTTTGGCTTCCCACTTGAGAAACATTAGGCTATGCTGTGAGACCTGGGTCTCGTTCTTCAGCTGCACTTGTCAGAGAAGCTAGCCTGCTAAGTGGCATTTTAGAAATCAGTGGCCTGCCCAGGAGTTTTAGGCTCTTAAATAAGAAGTGCAATCCAATTTCCTTTCACTGACTAATGTACCTAGTCAAGGATGCTATCACCATTAAATTTGGTTAATTGGAGTTAATGTATTAGATAGGTGAGTATCTCTGTCAAAAGATCTGGAATATAAAACCTATTTGTTTTCAATGAACCATGATTCCTAACTGTGATTTTGTTTATGTGCCAGAACCTGTGGCAGGGAAGACAATAGTGCTCTGAAGTGTTACAAGTCTTGAAACTTAAGAAGGCAGCAAGTTATTCTAGCAACCTTACCATCATTCCTTTCTATCAGGGTCCAAGCATTGTCCTTGTGCATACATGAAGCAAATATAGTGCTAGGGTTCAGCAGAGTATAGTGAAGGGCCCAGTAGGCTGGGCATCAGCAGACCTGGCCTATAACTGCACTTCTTTTTTCTTAAATTCACACACAATAATATAATTGTATACATTCATGGAGTATAGTATGATATTTCAACATATGTATATAATGCGTAACTATCAAGTCACGGTAATCAGCATACCCATCATACCAAACATTTATCATTTCTTTTTATTAGAAGCATTAGAAATCTTTGATCTCTACTTTGCAACATATTACAAACTGTTGCTAACTATAGTCACCCTATTGTGCTATAGAACACTAGAATTTATTTCACCCAAATGTACTTTTGTAGCTGTTAAACAATCTTTGCCTGCAGCTGGAACACTATGGCATCTGATCCCATCAGATCTCAGAAGCTAAGCAGGGTCGGGCCTGGTTAGTACCTGGATGGGAGACTGCCTGGGAACACCAGGTGCTGTAGGCTTGGGAGAGGGACCCGGCAACCCACTCCCAAAAAACAATCAGCCATTGAAAACCCTATGAACAGCAGAGAAGCACTGACAATAGTGTTTCACCTGTTGTATGTAGGGTTGCTATGAGTTGGACACCGACTCAATGGCACCTAACAACAGCAACAAAACAATCTTTTGCTATCTCCCCTACCTCTAACCCTTCTCAGCCTCTAAGGTAACTACCATTCTACTTCTATGAGATCACATTTTGCAGTTTCCACATATGAGTGAGAACATTTGATATTTGTCTTTCTGTGCTTGGCTTATTTTACTCTTCGGGTTTATTCATGTACAGCTCCCACTTCTACCTCTCAGTCACAACAGTACTTTGTTTTGACCTGGTACCAGGGCTTTACTCCACCTTTAACTCTAGCCTTACACAAAGGAGGAAGATACAATATTTGAACTGTCATTATATTCTAGGCTCCCTTGGGGAAGAAAAAATAAAAGTTACTTTCCTAACAGATTATGTTGCCATAGGGGGATTTATTCCAATGCTAGGTTGTGGCTAAAGCACCTATAATAAAAAACAGATTAACACAAGAAAATCATATTAATTTAATATATGCTATATATGACACAGGACAGGGATTTAGCTCAGTTGGTAGAGTGCTGCTCTGCAGTCTCTGAGGTCCAGGGTTTGATTCCCAGCACCGCAAAAATGGGAGAAGGACACAGCAATCCACTAACATGGCAATCCCGAAACAACGAGCCATTGAAAACCCTATGAGGGCCGCCATGAGTCAGACACAACTCAGCGACATCTAACAACAATAACAACAACATATATGACACGAGAGCATTCATAAGTGACAGTCCAAAGAACCAGGGAATCTGTGTATTTTCATGTTAAGTTTGATGAAGAAGTATATAGTTGTGGACTATGGACAAAGGAGTTATGAACTAATTATAATATACCTTGGTGAACATAGCAAGTCCTGTCCGTTCAGATTCTTCTCTGTATCTTTGTGTCTACAGAGATAAGGATGTTCCTCTCTACAGGTACACAATAGGCATTTATCACGTGAGTGTCTCATGATGTACTTCACATGAGAGTCAGCTACAATTCACGGTCTGCCTCAGGATAGAAGCCCAAGAATTCTTGCTAGGTGTTATGACCTGCTTTAGGGGAGAAGGAGCAGGAGAAGGTAAAACCAACCTTCCTGCTTTCATTGTTTTCTCAAAGGCCAAGGTGCATTTTGGGGGAAGGGTGTTCTGAACCCCATCATTACTCACCATTTTAAAACTGTGAAAAGTGTTTGGTCTGATGCAATTCACATTTGCATCCCCTAACTGATATGTCAATAAATACAGATACTCCATTGGCTATAATTTAACCATATTCATTCTCAGCTCCCTTTTGCTGTTGGTTCTTGGAACTCTCAAGTGACAAAAAACTGAGACTTGATCTCTCACTTTGGGTGGCTGAACAGAGAAAGATGCCTATATTGTAAGCTTCTCAACATATTTGTACCTCACACTTGAAATACAATATTTTACTTCAGCCTAATGCTTTACAAATAACTTCTACATCCATTCTCTATTCTCTCGAGTGAGTCCTAAACATTCTGTGGTATACCAACCCAGTATTATTAATCCAATTTTGGAGATAAGGAAAAAGGCTCACAAATGTTGAGGAACTTAAGCAAGGTCACAGTGGTAATAAATGGCTGGACTGGGACTTGAACACTGGTCATTCTGACTCCAAACCTGTGTTTTTATTTTTGATGTCCCCCCCTTTGTGCCATGGATTCCTGACAACAGCATAGACTCTGGGGCGTCTCAGTATTGGGGATGGCCCAGGTCTGCAACCCTATGAAAAACTCACCCATAATCGGAGAACAGTGATGATGATGAAAAATTCAAAAAACATACTACAAAGAAAGACTGTCATTATTCAAGACCAACAACAAAATGGATAGCCAGTTTTAACCTAGGTTTTAGGCATTATTTCTTGTAGCTGTAAGTCAATGGTGGAGTGATTTTTACTCCTTGGCCTACCAGGCAAGAGTGAATTACAACCATACTAAAGCACTAGATGGCAAGTTTTGTGGGAGAGGCAGCTCTCTTCAAGGTCCCATCCCCTGCTTGCTATGTGTAGGATGTTTCTGGACTCCTGCTCTTGAATTCAGATTCTTGGGTCAGCTACAATATTTTCTACGATTCCTACAATTTAACATGGTCTAATCTAATATCTGACCTAACTCTATCCTTTATAGTTTCTCCCCAAGTGGAAAGACCAGGCTAATCTAACCCTATGGCCACAAAAACACAATAGATTCAAGTCTTTTGCTGTAATAGCCTAAAAGGTTAGAAAATGGGGGAGGGATTGCTGTTATGACATTAAACTGTATCTCTGGCTCTCTCTCACTCTTCACTAATCCTAAGGGACCTATTTTGTTCTGGATGAATGACATGCTTTACATTTTCTTTCTCAAGAAATATGTAATGTAAGAGGTGTGGGGTGGTGCCTGTGTCTATGTGTTTTAACTTAAATGGCCCATAATAGAAAAAGGAGGAAGGTAGGAGAAGAAGAAAAAGAAAGGGATGAAAAGTAGAAATAGAAACGTTCTCATAAGTGAGTCTATGGCACTAGTCAAGAGCCATGGACACATGATATTGCCCTTGGAAGTCTGACAGTTTTCAAGCAGGACAATGGCTATACCAATGAGTTGTACTCAGAGATCAACAGAATTCTCCTTAAGAAGCTGCATTTGAGGCCACCAAGACTCTGGGACTGCTTGAGAGCTTTTATAGTTTCGTTTAATTATAGGATAACTTTTCTGCTAAGCCTCACCTGATAACAGTAGCCCCAAAGAGTGTTTTCTGAGAAATGCTGCTAAATATTTGTTATAAATTTAGTCTTTGATCATCAATGGACCCATCATGAATTAAAGAATTAAAAATACCTCTTCCTCTATGGTTATGCTTTTTAAAATATGAGCTCAGATCTCCTGGTCCACTTTGGATAAATATTACCTATGGCATGTGTTTGGGGGTACCTTGGGCCTGGTTTGGGGATTACAAAGATTTCCAGTTAAAATAAAATAATGAACTTCATTCTCTTGAATCATCTATTATAATGCTGCACAATTTTGTTTAATTAAATCTTAAAAGTTTTAAAACAAAAATACATTAAATTATGTGATATACAACATAAACTTTTTAATAGTAGTCACTGTGCCCATTTAACAATTCTACAGGTATAATAAAAATGCTAATATATGTTAATGTTTAGTCTGTGGTTAATGTTTTGTCTTGTTAATTTCCCCAGGGCTTTTATTACTGATTTAAATCTGCCATACTACTCAACTGATTGCACCACTTCCACAAACTGCATGGAAGTAGCGCAAATGAATACTGATTAACAGAAATGAACAAACATTTGGCTAAGCAAACCATTCTTATTATATGCTTGTAATCATTACATACATTTTCTTACAATGAGATGGGCATGGCAGGCATTTTCCACTCATTTTATCTACCGAAAATATGCATATGAGCATTAAATTAATTTACAACCTTGTAGTTCAGGAAGCACATCATTATTAATTAACTATTGATTGATCTGAATAGACAGCAGAGAGGATAATGAACAGACCTGGTGACAATGTAAGTGGTTTTCTCACCCTACAGACATTTTGCTATGACTCATTATTAATTGCTTGACCATTAAAATAAAAGCTCACTAATAATCTGTAATGTGTTATGAATCAAGTTATTTTAAGAAATCAGGTATCATTATGTGAACATTTCACACAAGCCACCTCTTGAAATTGGAAACCATAAAAAAGGAACTAAAATCCTGCAGGTCAGTTTCCTATTAAATTGAAGTACATCACCATATAGTGAAAAAGAACAATGTGTAATCAGAAGACCTGGGTTCCAGTCATAACTCATCCTCCTACCATCTCAATAACTCTAGACAACACATTTAATGTCATTGAAATCCAGCTTCCTCATCTGTAAAATGGAGACAATAACAATGCCTGCAGACCTGGTTGTACTTTGGGGATCAAATAAAACAATGATTGAAAGTGCAATGCCTTTCCTATCCCTATAATATATTATGTAAGCAGAGAATGGGGGCTTGGATTTAGCTCAGTTGGTAGAGCACTGCGCTGCAGTCTCTGAGGTCCTGAGTTCACCTAACAACAACAAGCAAAGAATACTTAACTTCTGCAGCCTGCTTTAATGTGTCAGAATTCTGGTTTGACTGGGCAGGCACAGCGATACTGTTGTTAGGTGCCATCGATTTGGGTACAACTCATTATGATCCGGGCTGGGATTTAGCTCAGTTGGTAGAGCGTTGCGCTACAGTCTCTGAGGTCCCGAGTTCAATTCCCAGCACCGCAAAAATGGGAGAAGGACCTGGCAATCCACCCCTAAGGCAATCCCGAAACAGTCAGCCATCAAAAACCCTGTGGGGGTCGCTATGAGTCGGATACCGACTTGACGGCACCTAACAACAACAACATAGTGATCCTGTGTACCACAGAAGGAAACACTTTACAACACTATGCTGTGCCCAGTACTATTGTCAGTGGTTCTCTGCTATTCATAGGGTTTTCAGTTGTGGATTCTTTCAGGAGTGGATTGCCAGGTCCTTCTCCCATAGGTAATAATATTTAGAGGAACTGGGAACTTTTAGAAGACAGTGAAAGGATTGGATGAGACTGGGCTCCCCACTCAGAGAGGGCACCACATAGGGTTTGCCCACATCTGATAGCTATGCCATCTGGTCTGCTGTGGGATACCTAGAGTACCTTCTGTTCTTCAAAGGTGGAATTGCTGATAGGTGATATGTACTTTCTGTGGTTTACCTGTGTCTCTAAACCACATGCTTGTATCTGAATGCAGTGGGGGTGAGAGACAGGTTTTAAATGCTCCTTCTGTACAAGAGATTTTCTTTTTACTAATTTATATTTACCACAAATGGAGTCTGAGCTGAAAATAACATCCTGCATATGTGCCTAACGCTTCTTAGAAATACCAATCACTTCCCAGTGCCAGAAGCCCATGACATTGTTAACTGCACAAGGCCAATAATATGGGGGGTAAAAGAGAACTGCATGTAGCCAATAAATTCAAGATTGAGTATGAATACCACTCCCTTGAATCTACTCATCTCCTTGGGTTTCCTGTCCAAGTGAAAAGGAGTCACCACCTACTTAGTTGTTCAACCCAGGAAAAGCCAGAGCATTTTTAATGATTTTTCCTTCTCTTAGACTTTCCTACATCCAGACACTAAGTCTTGTTTTTTGTCTCCTTTAAATTACTTATAGATCTTTCTCCATCCTCAGGTCTAGTGTGCTTCTCAAACTTCAATGTGTGTATCAATCACCCAAGAATGTTATTCACATAGATTTCTATTTAGGAGATTTGGGGTGAGGTCTGAGGTGAGTAGCAAGCCCCACACCCACTGGCTCTCAACCTTGTGGTCAACACAGTAGGATCAAAACAAGTAGGATCAGTACTGACCTGAGTACTTGTTGTTGTTGTTGTTGTTGTTGTTGTTAGGTGCCTTAGAGTCACTATCCGACTCATAGCGACCCTCCGTACAATGGGCAAAACACTATTGTTACTGTTTCTCTGCTGTTCATAGGGTTTTCAATGGCAGATTGTTTTGGGGAGTGGGTTGCCAGGTCCTTCTCCCAAGCCTACAGCACCTGGTGTTCCCAGGCAGTCTCCCATCCGAGTACTAACCAGGCCCGACCTGCTTAGCTTTTGAGATCTGATGGGATCAGATGCCACAGGGCTACGGCTGTGGAAACACAAATTTGGGGGATCTGAACTTAGCCATAGTGAATCAGAAGCTCTGGGAGTGGGGCTTGGCCATCTGTGTTTTAACCAGCCCTCCAACGCGTATTCAGTTGGAAAACCATTGCCACAATACCATCTGGACAGCCTGTTAATTGGTCTCCCAACCTGCAGTTTTTCCCTCCCCCAGCCCACTGTTTACGGTTCTCTGCAACCCTTTCAGGAAGTCCTAGGGTCAAACCTACTTTCCTAATAATAACTAAGCCTTTATTTATCGTTATACTCTTATTCCCTCACATGTATAAAGAAGAATGTTCCAGAGAAAACATATTATAAAATGACATCACTGCTCTGAAATATGTATTTATGTACCCACAGACACATGTGATTCCAGAGGTTACTTTAGTTTCCATTCAGAACTTAGTGGTTTTTACTGGCTCTTTAAGTTATAACTACCACAATTATAACCACATTATTTTCTTTTATTTTCGAGACAGGGTTTCACTATGTAGTCCCGGCTGGCCTCAACTTTGCAATCATTTTGCATCAGCCTCCCAAGTGTTTGGATTACAGGCTTGTGCCACCACACTTGGCTCATATAATGTAATGAATTATTTTGAAACCTAGAAAATTTCTGTGTGAAAATATAAGAAGTACATGTACTCTGTAGTCTTATTTTGCAATATTTTGAATATTTTTGTAAAATCTATTTTAAAATTTATCTATAACTAATCATTATAGATTTTACATTCTACTATGCAGTAAAATAAAACCTTTTTTTTTGCGGTACTTGGGTTGAACCTAGGGCTTTGCCCTTTCATGCTTTGCAAGTGCTGGACCACTGACCTGCACCCCAGCCCAATTTTTTACTTTCTTGAGACAGGGTCTCGATAAATTACAGAGACTCTCTCTGGTCTTGAACTTGCAATCCTCCTGCCTCCACCTCCCGAGCTGCTGGGATTATAGGCATGCACCACCATGCTTGGCTAAATAAAACTTATTTACAACATTTTTCTGATATTTAAGAATGAATGGTTGGCTTCAAAAATGGAGATTATATAAGATTCTTTTGTTCAATCTACAGCTACAATATCCAGATAAAGATGTTAGAAAGATGTGAAAGTAACTTAACAAACAGCTTTCTGATTCATAGAAGAGTAATCTACTCCATAGATTACAATTGTAGTTATGGAACAAAGTTATGGTGGGGTCGACGAGGGATATAGCTTAATGGTAGAGTGCTGGCTGAGCATATGTCCCTGGGATTGATCCTTTAAAAAAAAAAGAAAGAAAGAAAGACAAAAGCTATCTTTCTTTTGACCTTATAGATACAAATAATTTATATTATGGTATGATATAACAGAACATTTAAGGATAGTATTATATTGGCAGCTAAGTTATAGAGGTATCATGAAATCAATCATACAGAGTTTGAAGAAAATGGAACTCAATATTTGAAGTAAATGTTATGAGCTCTCTAAAAGCCAAAACTGTTACAGCTTTTACAAATAGAAATGAAAAAGCCACTGGAAAATACTATAGGATAACTCATTGAATTACATTAACTGGAGAAGCACACACCATTATGGAAAAATTAATAAACCACTGTAGGGTTGACATTGTTGAATGCCTGCTGGATGAAAAGACAGTACATGAAATCATGCCACTTTCCAATGTGAGAAACTAACTCATTGAACTAAAGGTTTAGCTGAAAATATAAAAATGGAGCAAATATATCCTCTATAGATTGTGGTTTTGCCTTAAAAATGGACAAATCTTCAGATATGGGTCAGTTATTGTTTTGCATACATTCACCTAGATTCAGCAGTAATCATGAAAGAAGATCTATTACGTGAAAGCTTGTGAGGGGGAACACTAATAGTGCTGAAATAGTCAAAATGTTGAATAACATTGTTAAAATTCATGGGTTTTCTGCAAATAAACGTGATACATTTCCAGAAACTATGGGGGGCAAAACTGCCAGCACCTTATCATGAGTCAACATAGCAGCACCAAATTGCACTAGTGGTCATTGTAGTATCACTGCCAAGCTCTCACATTTTTTTTAAACAAGCCAGTTTCACTTATAAATGTCCTTGAAGAAGCAGTAAAAGCAAATTGTAATAAATCTCGAGCCTAGACTACATGTCATTTTAATATTATGTGTGATGAAATGGGAGGTATGCAAAAAGTACTTTTGCTATGTACTGAAATGAGATGGTTATCTAGAAGAAACACACATATGTGAATGTGTTACATGAACTAGACCTTTTTTCATGAAATGCTGTTTTTACTTGAAAGACTGGCAGACAAACTGTCTTCAAACTTGAATACTGGCAGGCATTTTGTCAGAAATGAACAAGTGCGCACATTACTTCAAGGAAAACAACTGAAAGTATTCAAAGCCAGTGGTGAAATCTGCACATTCAAGCAAAATTTCCAATTTTGGGAAAAAAAATTATATCTTTCACTATGAAGCTTGACAAATTTTGCAATACTTAAGAGTTTTTCTTTTTTTCTTTTTTCTTTTTTTTTATGGTACTGGGGGTTAAACCCAGAGCTTCACACTTGCTAGGCAAGTGCTCTATCACTCAGCTGCACCCCTATTTTAGTTTTTATTTTGAGACAAGGCCTTGCTAAGTTGCACAGGCTGCTGTGGCCTTGAACTTGTGATCCTGCTTCTTTCGTCCCCCTGAGTAGCTGGAATTACAGGCATGCACTGTGGTGCTAGACTTAAAGGCTTTTCTGATTTGAACAGCGGTGATACTCATGAATATCTTTTGATGTGATACTGTATGATGAAGTGTATTCAGAGTTGACAGATTAGCATAACTTAGTGACCAATATTTTTTAAGTAACTGATGCATCGTGATAAAAACACATAATGGCAAAAGATTAACGCATAGTGCAAGATAAATTTTTATGTGACAGAAAGTGAAATTTTAATGGATATGTTTGCAGCTTCCGTATTGCAACTAACCATTAAGAAATCATCACTTGCTATACTTTTGTGGAGTATCAGAAAAAAATCCTCAACTATCTGAAAAAGGTATTATAATACTGTTCTTTATTTAATTATACATCTGCATACGGCCAAATTTTCCTAAATCAAATGAGGTTGAGTTTAGAAGCAGATATGAGAATCCAGCTATCTACTATTAAGTCAGAAATTAAAGAGATTTACAAAAATATAAAACAATGCTATGCTTTCCACTAAAGTATTTTTTTGGAAAACATGAGTTTTTTTTTTTAAGAAAAAATGCATGTGAGCATTTGGTGACTTTATCATTAATTTTAAATGAATTAGTATATCAATATTTAAAAATCTTGTTTAAACTTCCAAAAGTAAATAACAATAGATATAACTCACATAGTTTTCACACAGATTTTAAGAGTGTAATAAGTTTGCCAATACCGTCATTTCTGTTCTACGGTAACACCCAAAATAATGTGAAAATAATTTAAGTAAATAATAAATTAAAATTATTAATGAACAATAAAACTTATGAAAATAATTTATTAATTCATCACCTACTGTGTGTTAGACAGTGTTTTCAATGCTAAAGACACTGCAATGGTAATCTCAGTGCTCAGGTTCAAACTCCTCATTGGCTTCCCTAGGTCTTTAGGGTAAAAAATATATCTTCCCTTGTAAGATCTTTCTTTTGTCCCTGTGCAACTCCTAGTCTCATGGCTCACCCTATTTCTGTCACAGTCTATGCTCACTTCCTTCACAGCATTCCGAACCTTCGCACATGCTCTACTTTCTACCTCAAAACCATCCTCCTTATTCTTTGGGTCCAAACTTATATTTAACCTTCTTCCAGAAGCCTTTTCTGCTCCCTCTGCCCCCAACTCCAAATTCTATCCCTCCCTATAATCTCCTGCAACCTCCAAACTTCCCTCATCATGGCACTTAAATACATTGCACTGTAATTGCTTCTTTTCTTTTCAGCATCTGTCTTCCTCTGCAAGGCTGTAAACTTCATGAGAGCATAGGCCAAAGCAATCCTGTTTATTACTGCACTTCCACTGCATAGTAAAGTATCTGCACTTATTAGATGATTAATGAATATGTGCTTAAATCAAAGGGAAGCCTGCAGCCATACCACTGTGGCATCCAATCCCATCAGATCTTGGAAGCTAAGCTGCATCAGGTCTGGCTAGTCCTTGGATGGGAGACCACCTGGGAACATCAGGTGCTGTAGGCTTGGGATAAGGACCCAGCAACCCACTCTCAAAAAACAATCAGTCATTGAAAACCCTATGAACAGCAGAGAAGCACTAAAAATAGTGTTGCACCTGTTGTACAGAGGGTCACTATGAATCGGATACCGACTCTACCCAACAACACCTAACAACAACAACAACAAAATGAAAGGGGAAAATGGGCTGGAGTGTAGCTCAGTGTTAGAGCACTGGCCTATCATGCAGGAAGCCCTGGATTCCATCCCCAGCACCACAGGAGCAAGGAAGGGAGGGAGGAAGGAAGGGAGGGAGGGAGAGAGGGAGGAGGGAAGGAAGGAAGGAAGGAAGGAAGGAAGGAAGGAAGGAAGGAGGGAAGAAAGAAAGGAAGGAAACTAAACTTTTCAGAGCTCTGGAAATTTAAAAAATAAATTGTAGCAACCTGAGGAGCATTTATTCAAGAAAATGGCTGAATCTTGACCTTGGTAAGAAAGAGTAACCTTTGTGGCATTTTAACTTCCCCATTTCCACTTCCCATGTCCAGCTCTGTGGTAGTCTTTAAAAGTAATAGCCCACAATCATGGTGAAGTCTAGCAGCCTGGCTGCCAGTGGAGGAGGAAGAATGGGGCTGGCCTCTGTTCAAAGACTCACTCTAGTGAATTGTCATTATTTGACCTGGCTGGTGGTTATTTAAATGACCTTATTATCAAAGATGTCTTTATTTGAACTGATGTGGAGTTCACCTGGTGTAAAAACCTTTTCCCTGTGGGCATTTGTTGAAATCAATTAAAGGTAATTATTTAACTTTGCAGCTGCCTGAGGTGAGGGGCAATAGTTGGAGCAAATAATGGGCTAACCAAAAAGTGTAAAGAAAACTCCAGGGAATGAGATGTTCATAAAGGTTATAAAATCTACATATTTCCAGGGATCTTGTATGGGGCACTCACGCATAGGGCTGTGTGCATGCCCAAGAATGCACTGTAGTCATACTCAAGAAAAACCTGAGAAGGCCCTATGCCCTCATGTCTGGCTGACCTAGGGGTCTCATGCGAGCACGATGTGAAGGCTAAGGCAGAGTTGTCAAGTGTTTGGCTAAATGTGAAAAGTATTCCCCAACATACACAGAGAGTCTCTCAGCAAAGACTCAGAGCTTTATTGGTTCCAGGGACTTAGGGATATCACTTTCCAATCATAATCTGACCACCACTAAACTAACTGAGCAAAGACTTCTGTGGCCATAAATGATAGGGGTTATAGACTTGATAGAACTGGTTTAGCAAAGCTACTGAAAAGATAACAATCACCATCGCAATAAAATCTAACAACAATAAAGCCTGTGGAAGGGGGAAAATAATGAGTTCCAGAGATGCTACATTATATTATTTAAATGTTTAGTTTTTGACAAGTTTTAAGACATGCAAAGGTACAAGAAGGTTTGGCTCATACCAGGGGGAGGGGGAGTGAGAGGGGTTGTATGAAATCAATCAAGACACTATTACTGAGGATGCCCAAATGTTGGATTTAGTAGACAAGGACTTTAAGCAGTTATTTTAAATATGTTCCAATACATAAAGGAAACAATTTCTGAAGAGCTAAAGGAAAGTAGAAGAATAATGTCTTGCCAAATAGGTGGTATAGACAGAGGTAGAAATTATATAAAAATAGAAAATTCTGGAATTGACATTTATAATAACTGAAAAGCAAAATTCATTAGAGTGGCTCAGCAGCAATTTCTAGCAAGAAAAAAGAAAGAATTATCAAACTTGAAGTTAGGCCAATTTAGGTTATCCTGTCTGAGGAAGAAAAATAAAAATAAAATGAAGACAAATGAATAGAGCCTCAGAAACCTGTGGAATGTCATCAGGTGTATCAATATACATGCAATGGTAGTTTCAAATAGAGAAGAGAAAAAGAAATGTGCAGAAAGAATATTTAAAGTCTAGTGTGGTGGCCTCTTGGGAGGCCGAGGCAGAAGAAACATGAATTCAAGGATGGCCTTGGCTATGTAGTGAGACTCTGTCTTAAAGAAAAAAAAGAATATTTGAAGAAGCAATGGTTTTGATGCAATTCATTAGTCTTCACATACAAGAAGCCCAATAAACTACAAGCGGACAAATGCAAAGAGATCTACATTTGTTGTCATTAGGTACCATCGAGTCAGTGTCTGACTCATAGAGACGCTACACACAACAGGCGGAACACTATTGTCAGTGCTTCTCTGCTATTCATAGGGTTTTCAATGACTATTTTTTGAGAGTGGGTTGCTGGGTCCTCCTCCCAAGCTTATAGCACTGGGTGTTCCCAGGTGGTCTCCTACCCAAGTACTAACCACGCCTGGCCCTGGTTAGCTTCTGAGATCTGTCAGGATCAGTCACCACAGTGGTACAGCTGCAGTAAACACATCATAATCAAACTGTCAGAAGAAAAGACAAAGAATCATGAAAGCAACAAGAGAAAAGCAACTCACTTTATTCAATGCGCCCTCAATAAGATTAACACTTGGTTTCTCATCAGAAAGCAGGAAGACAAGAAGGTATTTGGAGATGCATATTCAAAACACTTAAAGACTGTCACCAAAAATTTTTATGCCTTGAAAACTACCCATCAAAAATGATGGAGAAATTAAGACATGTCTAGACAAAGAAAAACAAAGGGAGTTTATTGCTAGCAATCCTTCATTAAGAAATTCAAGTATACCAGCCAATAACCTGAATATATATGGAGAAATAAAGACAACTGATAGTTTACTATATAAGTCAAGAAAGAAAACAGTGAAAATATATTTTTGGTTGTAACTCCTTTTTCCCTCCTATCTGATTTAAAACACAATGGAATAAGTAGTAATTATACATCTGTGTTGATGAGCATATAATATATAAGGATGTAGTTTTGTATGACTTTAATAGCCCAAGGAAGGGATACAGAATAAAGTTACATAGCAAAAGAAATCTGGACACTACTGAAGTTAAGTTGGTAGTAATCAAAACAGGAATTGTCATGAAATGTAATTTGCTATCCCCAGGGCAATCACTAAGAAAATAGCTTAAAAATATACTAAAAACAAAAAAGGACAAGGGAACTGAACACAGTGGTGCACACCTATAATCACAGAGACTCGGGAGGCTCAGGCAGGAGGATCTCTAGGACAGAGGCAGCCTGTGTAACTCAGTGAGATCCTATCTCAAAATAAAAAATAAAAAATGATCTGCAATTGCACCCCAGTGGTACTTCTTATTCTTGTTAGTTGCCATAAAGTTGTGTCTGACTCATAGTGACCCTCGTAGGGTTTTCAATGGCTGATTGTTTTGGGATTGCCTTGGGAGTGGATTGCCACGTGCTTCTCCCATTTTTGCAGTGCTGGGAATCAAACTCAGGACCTCAGAGACTGCAGAGCAGCACTCTACCAACTGAGCTAAATCCCAGCCCCCCCGCCAGTGGTAGAGCACTTGCAAAATATGTGTGAGGCCTTGGGTCCAATCACTTAGTACTGCCCCCCAAAAAGGTAAGAGAATAAAACCGTACAGTAGAAAATTATTTAATAAAAAATAAGGCAATAATGGACAAGTAAAGGAATAAATATAAGACGCTTAGGAAACAATTAGCCAAATGATACATGTAAATCCTATCTTGTCAGAAATATATTAAAAACAAATGGATTGAAACTCCAACCAAAAGCAGGTGTGGACAAATTATATTTAAAACAACATGGTGCAAGTCTATGCTCTGTAAAAAGAGACACATGTTGGATTCAAAGGCAAAAGTAGCCTGAAAGTTAAAAGATGGAAAAAGATACAAAAAAGAAAAAAAAACCAACTATAATCAAAATATACCTGGAGTGGCTGTAGTAGGATCAAAGTAGACTTTAAGACAAAAATTGTTAATAGAGACAACAAAAGATTTAATAATGATAAAACTGTCAATTCATCAACAAGATCCAACAATAAGCATATATCATATATTCTCTAATCTGTACCCTTTCAACAGTTTTAGAGGGCTACAAAATGAGGTGCAGATAAGAATCATGGTGAAATTTTAGATGCACGCCCATATATTCTTGAGAATATAGGAGAGAAATCTGTAAACTACTGAAATTAATTTGGCAGTATTAAAAACTGGAATTGCTATGAAATGCTAGTTGCTTTCTGCAGGGCAACCACAAAGCAAATAGCTTAAAATATAAAAAAAAAGACAAGGGAGATTGGTGTGGTTGTACACACCTGTAATCCCAGCATGTTCTTGAGAATATATGGGTATATATCTAATAACTGAACCCAAATTGCATGAAACAAAAATGCCAGATTCAAAGGAAGAAATAGACAATTCAACAATAATAATTAGACTCTTCGATTCCCCAATTGCAATAATGGATAGAACAATGACAAGGAAATAGAATACTTAAACAGCAATGTAAGCTCTAATGATATGGAACAATGATCTATAGCATACTCATACAACAACAGCAGAACATATTTATTAAGTGCACGTGGAACATTTTTCAGGTGTGAGCATGCATTAGGCCATAAAACAAGTCTCCATAATTTAAAAATGTTTGAAATCATGCAAATTATGTCTTCTGACCCCAATGGAATGAAATTAGAAAACAATAATAGAAGGAAACTTGGGAAATTCATAAATATGTGGAACTTAAATGTGCACACTCCTAAATAAGCAATAAGTCAAAGATGAAGAAAGGGTCTATGTGGGGGGAGAAAGGGAATTAAAGAGAGGGGGAGGGACAATAAGAGAAATGGGAGAGAGGAAGAGAAATACCACGGTTTGCTTTCAAAGACAGAATCTAGATGTATATATACATAAACAAGACATGCAAGTAGAAGTGCAACCATTTGTGGGAAGGGGATCAGTGGGGAGAGGGGTCATGAGAGGGTAATGGAGGGTGAGCATGAGTAATGTACAATGATATGAAATATATGGAAAAGTTATAATGAATCTCATTAAGTTGGATATTAACTAAAAATTACTAATTAAAAATAGAAACAAAAGCCAGGTGCGGTGGCACTCTCCTGTAACCCCAGTGACTCAGGAGATGGAGGCAGGAGGATTGCAAGTTCAGAGGCAGTCTGCATAATTTAGTAAGACCCTGTCTCAAAAAAAGTTAAAAAATGGGCTGAGGGTGCAGCTCAGTGGTTCAGCACTTGCAAAGCATGCAAGTGCAAAGCCCTGGGTTCAACCTCCAGTACCACACACACAAAAAAGGGAAATGATAAGAGAAATTAGAAAATACTATGAAATGAATGAAAATGAAAATACAGCATACCAAAAGTTATGGGATATAGAGAAAACAGTTCTGAAAGGAAAATATGTATCTATAAATGTCTATACCAAACAGAAGGAAGATCACCAATCTATAACTTTCTACCTTAAAATATAAAAAGAACATCAGAGTAAACTCAAACCAAGCAAAAGGAAATGTTAAGATTAAAGTGGATAAAACTGAAATAGAGAAGAGAAAAACAGTAAAGTAAATGAAGCTAAAAGTTGATTCTTTGAAGAG
>VMDO01014016.1:0-56094 GCA_007922755.1 Pedetes capensis | reverse complement strand
TTGCCTCGTTTTACAGAGGGGGAAGTGGCCTTGCCTAGGGCCCTGCAGCCAGCAGGTGACCCACCCCGCATTCACAGCCAGACCGCCCTGAACTCCGGGTCTGGGCTGTACCCTATGTCCCTCCATGTCCTCTGTCCCACGTTTCCTTCCTCCTGGGGCCATTGCTGGGTTGGGCTGCCGTCCTCCCTGGCAGGTGGCTCAGCCGGGAGTGGGAGCCAAGCCTGGGCTCCAGAAGTGGGACTCCATCTGGTCTCTGCCCTGGTATGGCCCTGGGCAAGTCACCTGCTGAGCCCCCCTTCCTCCTCGCCAGTTGTGGGGGCGTCACTAGGCAGGCGGCTGGGCAGCACTGCCCTGACCACACAGCCTCAGACACTTGCAGCCACTGGGTCTTAAGCCCATACTGTCACCTGCTCACGCTCACCGGCCTCTTAGCCCTCCCTCGATCACCCATGATCTTGTGCCCTCGGGCGTGTGCATAGCGTCTCAGGGGCACGTGCCCTCTCACCTTCGCACCCTCGTAACGCACATGCGCATGCGCACGGGTTCAGCCTCTGTGCACCAACGCCCGTAGGCCGCGCCCTCACACACGCACATTCCACGATCCGCAACCCCGCCCGCCCCTCCACGCCCACACCATGGTGCACGGCCTGTTGCACATACGCCCACACGCTCCCACGTCCCTGGGCATCCTCACACGTGCACACACTCACACACACACGCACACACGTGCTGCAGGGGGCCCGTCCCCGTGGCCGTGGCCCCAGACTTAGTCATTTAATACCCGCTGAGCTGCGCGTCTTTCGCAGAAGCCGAAGCCAGCCTTCTCGGGAGCCTAGGCTTCTCACTCAGTTTCTCTCGGTCTCGCTTTTCATTCTGACTGCGAAAGAGTTTTTCGATCTCTCTCTCTTGTGGTTTGAACAGTGCGGGTGGCAGTGGCTCCAACCCTCAACCTCCAGGGCCCCCCCTGCCTCGCTGCGCCGGCCACTTGGGCTGGGAGAGGACGGGAACTTCCCTGCCACTCAGCCTCGCTGGGCGCGGTGGTTTGTGAGGCGGAAGGAGGCCTGGGGACGAGAAGTGATGTCATGGGGGGCGGGTGGGGACAGGCCCTGAGTGCATGTGTCATGCAGGCTTGCTCATCTCTGCTGTGAGCAATCCTACAAGTGCTTGTGCAGAGAACTCTTGACGCGCTAGCCGGGGGGCCCCTTCGGGAACTTGGGGGCACCAGCTGATCACGTGGCTTCCCCAGGGGATGCTGCCACCTGGGTGCCCTGATGTGTCACCCTCCCACCCTTGCATTTAGGATCTCCCAGCTGGCATTTGCGCCCCGCTTCCTGCAGCTCTGCGTGGTGCTTGGGACTGAGTTCAAGTATAGCTCTGCTGCCAGGGACTTCCTGAGGCGCCCCACCACCTCACGGGAAAAAGAGCAAGGCCTACAGAGGGTCAGGGCATCAGGGCAGCGAGGCTCAGAAAAGCCCAGGGGTGAAGCCGCTTCCACCTGCTTACAGATCTTTCCGTCCTCAGACCCCGAGGCTTCCTTCCATCCGGGCTGTGTGGAGTTGGGGGCCAACACAGACAACCATGTTGTTCACCAGAAAAGTGAGAAATAGAGCCCTCCCTCTCTTCCTTCCTTCTTTCCTTCCTTCCCCTTCTTTCTTTCTTTCCTTCCCTCCTTCCTTCCTTATTCTATTCCTTTTCTTTAAATCCCCCAGTGCTAGGGATCCAACAGCCTGCAGCCGTACCACTGTGGCATGCAATCCCATCAGATCTCGGAAGCTAAGCGGGGTCGGGCCTTTTTAGTACTTGGATGGGAGACCGCCTGGGAACACCACTTGCTGTAGGCTTGGGAGAAAAACCTGGTGACCCACTCTCAAAAAACAACCCGCCATTGAAAATCCTGTGAATAGCAGAGAAGCACTGACAATAGTGTTTCTCCTGTTGTACGTAGGGTCCCTATGAGTCAGACACTGACTAGATGCCACCTAACAACAACAACAACAAAAGATCAAACCCAGGGCCCCATGCATGCTAGGCAAATTCTCTGCCCCTGAGCTGCACCTCACCTCTTTTTTTCCTTTTTTCTGATACGATTTCAGGCAAGTGACCTCTCCGCTCAATTTCTTATCTACAGAACAGCTTTTATAACGCCTAGCTCAAGGGACGTGGGGAAGAGTAGGTGAGTTCATGTGGGAAAGGCCTATCGTGGACGGACTTTTAACCCCCTAACTCCTATGTTGATGCCCTAACCCCCCATGTGACTGTATTGGAACAGTGATCAAGGTTAAAAGAGGGCTGGGATTTAGCTCAGTTGGTAGAGCGCTGCGCCACAGTCTCTGAGGTCCCGAGTTTGATTCCCAGCACTGCAAAAATGGGAGAAGGGCCTGGCAATCCACTCCCAAGGCAATCCAGAAACAGCCATTGAAAACCCTATGAGGGTCGCTATGAGTCGGATACCAATTTGACGATTTGACGGCACCTAACAACAACAAGGTTAAAAGAGGTTATAAGGGCGGAGCCTAATTCAGTAGGACTCTTGTCCTTATCAGCGGAGGGGAGGACACCAGCAACGTGGCCACACAGAAGCAAGGCCATGTGGCGGCAGGGGAGAAGGCAGCTACCTCCAAGCCAAAGAGAGAGGCCTCAGGATGAGCCAGACCTGATGCCACCCTGATCAGGCTCAAGAACCTGAGCAACTCGACTTCTGTTGCCTATTCCACACCATCTGTTATGTTTCCTTACCCATCCCTGGCAAGCCACTTTGAAAGGCTGCTGCAGGCCGAGCGGCCCTTCTCTACAATGCTTGAGGCCCCAAGTGGTTCAGATTCAGATTTTCTCAAATTTTTAAATGTTTGCATGTACATAATGAGACATCGGGGGGGATGAGATGCAAGTCTAAACACAAAACTCATGTGCGTGATACATATCATACTCATCTAGCCTGGAGGTCGTTCTGTAACAGCACGTTTAGTGCAGCTGCAGTTTGACGGCAACCCATCACATAAGGTCAAGTGTAAAATTTCCCTCTTGTGGCGTCGGGTTGGCCGTCAAAAACTTTTAGATTTGGAGGCATTTGGGATTTGAATTTTCAAATTAGGGGTGCTCAACCTGCATGGCCGTGGCTGGTGTGCACATAGTGGATGCTCAGTATGTGATAGTATTATTTTTGCTCAGCAGATAGCCTTGGAAGCTGGAGATCGTGTCTGTGTCTGGCTCAGAGAACAGCTTCTCTTACCTCCCAGCATGGCAAGGCGGCCCTCTCTTCCTCTCCGAGTGCTGCTGTCCTGGGGCAGTAAGGTAACGTTTTTTCAGGGCAAAGACTTAATAGGTCATAGTCACTTATAAGATTGAAGGTCTCCTATACTGTGTGCTCAGCGTCACCTGGGCACATTCCGTGTCTTCCTATATGAATCCAAAGCCCACACCTCACACCAGACTGCAGACAGTAATCGCTGGTACCCATTTGGCTTTGTCTCTTTAGCAACCAGGCCTGCAGCTGTACCACTGTGGCATCCGATCCCGTCAGATCTTAGAAGCTAAGCAGGGTCGACCGGGTTAGTACTTGGACAGGAGACCACTGGGGAACACCAGGTGCTGTAAGCTTGGGAGAAGGACCCGGAAACCTCTCCCAAAAATCAATCAGCCATTGAAAACCCTATGAAGGGCTGAGGGTGCAGCTCAGTGGTACAGCACTTGCAAAGCATGCAAGTAGGAGGCCCTGGGTTCAATCCCCAGTACAGGAAAAAAGAAAGAAAGAAAAGAAAAGAAAAGAAAAGAAAAGAAAAGTAAGTAAACCCTATGAATAGCAGAGAAGCACTGACAATAGTGTTTCATCTGTTATACATAGAGTCACTATGAGCTGGACACCGACTCGACAGCACCTAACAACAACAACTTTAGCAACCAAATCTATGGAAATGTGGCAAGCCAAGCTAATAGCTTGACAGCTTCTTCTTCTCTCAGGATGGCTCTGTTCATTCATTCAACAAATACGTAATTGTGCCAGGCCCTGGGAAATAAAACATTGAAGAAATTGGACAAAATTTCCTGGCCTCCGGCAGCTGCCCTTCTAGCAGCTGCCCCTGAGAGCCCCTGAGACTCCAGGGACTGTGCGATTTGTGGGGCATAGCCAAGTACAGGTGGACATGGGCTGTCCTCTGGCACGTGGGTCTTGCGAGGAAAACAGCCACTCCGTCTGTCCACTTGGCCAGGACCTGACTAGCTGGCCACCTGTTTGGGCTGGCCCCCTGTCTTTACAGTGGCCAGGTAATGAGCATTTGAGAGCTGCCTGTGTGCCCAGGACTGCATTAAGCGTTTAGCATCTCTTTTCATCTTTGCATAGCCATTGCCATTCCCATTTGACAGATGAGGAAACCGAGGTCCAGCGATGTTAACCAGCTTGCTCTAAATTGTTCAGTGATGGCTGTGACAGAGATGTGAGTGGAACCCAGCTTTTCCAAATGCCCCCCCGCCCAGCTTAAACACCTGGCCACCTCCAGTTACATTTTTTCAGTCCAAGGCTTTTTCTTTTTTTCTTTTTGAAGCACTGATCCGGCAAAAGAGGGTTTCTATGTTCTGCTTGTTTTCATATGAGCTGGGGGGAGGCAGCCGAAGAGCTGGCTCACCTGCTGGCCTTGCGGTGGCTCCCTCCCTGTGCAGGGGCCCCCTGGGGGCTGACCCGGTCATTCTGAAATCAGGGGCCCCGTCCTGGGAAGGGTGCAGGCCGGGCAACTGCAAGGCAGGCACAGAGTCAGGGCGAGAGATGACTCAGCCACCGCTGTTTCTTACCGGCTCCTTTTCTCGGTCTGATTGGGCTGTTCACAGGCCGGCCGCCTGCCTCTCGGTGCGGAGTCAGCAGCCTGACCAGGCCTGGCTGCCCTCCGCGGCCCCTTCTGGAGCTGTCACCCCTTGTCTGCAGGGACGCTAGGCCCCCTGGGGCTGCCGGAAGTTCCCCGGCTGCCCTCCTTGAGGCCTTCCCAGCCGCCCCTCCCAGCCTGTTCTTTCCCTTCTCCCTGGCCTGCTCCTTTCTTTAGGTCTTGAGCGCCACCTCCTCCAAGAGGTCCTCCCTGGCTGCCCGCCCCACTGCTTCCAGGTTATGGTGCCCTTTCACCGCCCCGGGCCCAGTGCTTACCACCTCTCACGCCCAGCCCCTTGTCAGGAACCCCTCCATTCTGCCCCACACTCTGTCCCAAGTCTGGCCCTTCTCGTCCTTCCTGGTCCTCTCGGCCCTGGGTGTAGCAGGGGAATTCCCTCCTCCTCTCCCAGCTCTGGTTCTCCTGCTTCCCCTGCCATCTATTTTCAACATGGCAACTGAGGGATCCGGGGAACACCCCCTCCCACTGCGGGGCAAAGCCACAGGCCTTACAGCACGTACCACCCCTCTTCTCTCACGTCCCTCCTACCTCAGGGCCTTTGCATGGGCTATATGTATCCTCAGCCTGGACTTCTCTACCTATGCTGTCCCTTTGGCTCCCTCTCTCTCCTGATTCACGCTTTTGCCCAAAACCACTATCCCAGGGAGGATTTTTGCTCAAAGCCACCTTCCCAGGAAGGACTTTCTGGCCATTTTATTTAGTAAGGTCATTATTATTATTATATATTTTTTGGTGCCAGGGATGGAACCTCAGGCCTCAGACATGCTAAGCACATGCTCCCTGCCAGCTCTCTAACTGTACGCCCCTCTGCTCCAGCGAGCCCATCTCCCTTTCCCTGCTCCTCCATTCTAAGGTCTCCCATTTTAGCGGGCTCTGCTCTTCTCTCCTTTGTTTTCATTGCCAACTGTTTCTCCCCTTGGCCTAGAAACTGCAAAGGCAGACCGTTCACTGATCTCTGCCTGGCATTCATGGGGCGCCTGGTACCCAGAAGCCTGTAGTGTTTCGTGAATGACTAAATGAGGTCGGACGATCCGCATCACTCACCCCTTAAACCAACGGCGACGTGTTCTTTGCACCCGCACGTTCTCGCTGCTGCAGGCTTGCCGGCTGCTGCAGCAGGCACAGGTCCTGCAGAGGGGCCCTGGCCCTGTTCCAGGCCTTGCCAAGCACCCAGCTCTGCCTGACCCGCCACACGGGTCTCCAGGGCCCAGCTCTGGTCTCTGGAGCACAGCAAGGCAGGGGCCTCTGGGGCTGGCGTCTGCTGTCCCTGTAGGCACTACTTACCATTTCTTTGCTCTTTTTTTTTTTTTTGTGGAACCGGGGAGCTGAACCCAGGGTTTGTACCTACTAGGCATGTGCTGTACTACTGAGCTGCCCCCCACCCCATTTTTTATTTTTTATCTTGAGTCAGGGTCTCACTAACTTACACGGGTTGCCTCTAGCCTCCAACTCGTGATCCTCCTACCTCAGCCTCCTGGGTTGCTGGGATTACAGGTGTGTGCCACTGCACCCAGCTCCCCCTGGTTCTTTCTTTCTTTTTTCTGCTGTACTGAGGGTTGAACCCAGGACCTCCCACTTGCATACTTTGCAAGTGCTGGACCACTGAGCTGCGCCCCAGCCCATTTTTTTTTTTTACTTTTTGAGACAGGGTCTCGCTAAGTTACGCAGACTGCCTCTGGTCTTGAACTTGCAATCCTCCCGCCTCCACCTCCCGAGCTGCTGGGATTACAGGCGTGCGCCACCATGCCTGGCCCCCTGGTTCTTTATTGGGCTCAGTTCCACAGCTCCTGGAGAGCTATAAACCCATGGTTCAGGGTGGGCCCCCATCCCTTGTGCAGATAGCTCCCAGCTGGACAGCAAAGCAAGAGGGCACAGCACCAGCGGGAGGCTGACCCGGCCTCCAGGAAGCACAGGTGCGCCGCTTCCTTCCTGACCTTGTCTGGGGCCAACTAGCAAATGTCGGCCACGCCAGTGTCACCCCACGACACTTAGGCCCCAGGAGACGGGCCCTGGGCAGGTGGCACACCAGTTTCCTGCCCTGCCGAGGACTCATTTCTACAGTGGCTCCTTGGCCGGACTGTTTCTGGCTGGTGGGTGGAAGCTGCCCCGGGCACTTGGGGTGGTGGGAGGTAAGTGTGCGCTCTCACACACGTGTGTGTACATGAGTGTGTGTGCAGCATCTCAGCAGACTGGCAGACATGGCCCAGAAGACCCTGGGACCCCGCCACCTGCCCCAGGGCAGGGCCTGAAACTCTGCCAGAGGGGCAGAGGAGCCCACACAACAGAGAAATGCATAAAGCTGGGGTGGCCCAGGAGCTGTGCTGTCCTGCACTCCCTGCTCCCCATCTGCTTGAGCTTGGCCTCAGGATCAGTGTGAACTGGATGGGGGAGGGGTTGTCAGTGGAGCCGCCCCAGTCCTGGCTCCCGCTCTCCGGTTCTGGGCTGCCTGATGCCAACCAGAAACTCATTAAGTCATTATGAGTCGGTAAGAGTTATGATGATACCATTGGGTTTTTCTAGGCCCAGACGTTGGTCCCCGTGGCCAGGGGCAGCCCCAAGAGTCTCAGATTCAGCTGAGGGCTGAAGGGGGGCCACACCTCAGTTTCCCCAGATCGCCAGGATCTGATGGCTGGGAACCTGAGGCTGGCCCAGGCCTGGGGGCCTCAGCTCCCGTTTGGAGGGAGAGCAGGTGCTGCGGCGGGCTGAGCCTCGCCCGACTGCGCCGAGGGAAGGACCCGGGAAATCCCACAGGGAATTTCTGAGTGAGCTCCACCTGGGGACCGGCAGGGTCCCTCCTCGCCAGGCGCGGGGCCATCCTGTGTGGGGACAGCACAGATGGGGGCTCGGACTGTGGGGCCATAGGGCTCAGTTCAGGGTTTCACTTTCGCAGCAGTGGCCACCTTCTCGGCCTCTGCTCAGTGCCTCTGCAGGGCCCAGAAAGCAGCCTGACGTCCGCCATGCCGCCAGGGCCCCGGGTCTCTGTCATTCCGTCATCCAAAAATCACTCACTGAGCCAAGCCTTCCTAATGTCACTGGACAAGGCAGATAAGTCCCCCACCCTGAGTGCCTGTCCTAGTGGGAAAATTGGATAATAGGCAAATCACAATTTCAGATGGTGACGGAAATCTTGAAGGGAGCAACCGCAGTGATGTGACAGACAGCGACAACATTAGCGTGGGGCCAGGAAAGGCCTTTCGGGGGTCATCACCTGAGCCAACGTCTGAAAGATGACAAGGGGCAGCTTTTTTTTTTTTTTTTTTTTTTTTGCCAGGATCTTGCTACGTAGTACAAGCTAGCCTGGAACTTGCTGTGTGGCCCAGGCGGGCCTCAGACTTGTGATCCTCCTCCCTCTGCCTCCCTAGGGCTGTGTTACAGGCAGATAACACCTCATATTTATGAAATTTGTCTCTATGTAGCTTTTGTTAAGGTAGTTGGTGTACAGTAAACTTGATCTAGCCAAGTGCGGTGGCCCATGCCTGCCATCCCAAGGACTCAGGAGGCTGAGGCAAGAGGATCGCAAATTTGAGACCAGAGGCAGCCTGCGTAACTTAGCGAGATCCTGTCTCAAAATAAGAAGTAGAACAATGGGCTGGGGGTGCAGCTCAGTGGTAGAGCACTTGCAGAGCGTGCCAGCGCTAGGCCCTGGGTTCAACCTCCTGTTGTTGTTACGTGTCATTGGGTTGAATCCAACTCATAGCAACCCTCACAGTTTTCTTTTTTCATTTTTTTTTCCTTTTTCTTTGTTCTTTCTTTCTTTTTCATTTATTTATTTATTTTTGTGTGTGGTAATGTACTGCAGCCCCAGCCCATTTTTTTTTTTTTCCTTTTTTTTTGAGACAGGGTCTCACTAAATTACGCAGGCTACCTCTGGTCTCGAACTTGAGATCCTCCTGCCTCCACCTCCCGAGCCACTGGGATTACAGGCATGCTGCACCGTGCCCAGCTCCTCATAGAGTTTTCAATGGCTGATTGTTTCCAGATTGCTTTGGAGGTGGGGTGCCATGTCCTTCTCCCATTTGGTGGTGCTGGGGATTGAACCCAGGGCCTCAGAGAATGCACAGTAGTGCTCTATCAACTGAGCTAAACCCCAGACCTCAACCCCCAGTATTACAACAAAACAAAACCATAAACTTGACTGATGTAGAGTATATAGTTTTACGAGTTTGGGCATGTGTCCATCCATCACTGTGACAAAGATGATTCTGTCCATCACCATGAGAGTTTTCCTGGAGAGGCAGCCTTCTGCAGACCTGAGGGGACGGGATTTCATGCAGGAGGACTGCCAGATGTAAAGGCCCTGTGACAGAAACAAGCTTGGTGGCACCAGGAACAGAAAGGAGGCCAGCTTGGAATGCCTCTGGGACCAAGGTCGGTGACCCACTGGGCCTGCTCCATCGTCCCTGGGTGAGGCCAGCAGCTCAGCACTTTGTCGGCCCCGTTTGGACTGGTGTGGGCAGTTGCGCTCCACGTGCCTGGCGGAGTCTTTCAACCCTGTTCCCCACCAGCTTTCTGAGAGCACAGCCCAGGCAGGGTGGTGACGCCCACCAGTGACTCCGTAAGAGTTACCCAGAAACACAGCTGGGCGCAGTGGCGCACACCTGTCATCCCAGCGGCTCGGGAGGCAGAGGCAGGAGGATCCCAAGTTCGAGACCAGAGGCAGTCTGAGTAACTTAGCAAGATCGCGTCTCAAAAAAAATTAAAAAAAAATAGGCTGAGGGCGCAGCTCAGTGGTCCAGCACTTGCAGAGCATGCAGGCAAGAGGCCCTAGGTTCAACCCCCAGTACAACAACAACAAAAAAGAGTTACCCAGAAACGCTTTACCTTTAGCTAAGCCCTCGCTTACGTGGAGCCCAGCACGCAGGGCAGCATTTTGAGGCTGAGGGCCAGGCTGCTAGATGGAGCCTCCGTCCCTCAATTCCTCAGTCGTCTACATTTTCAACCTTCCTGAAAGCCCGGGATGCAGGTTTCTTGAAAATTCTGAGTTACAAGCCACGATTTGAAGACTACGGGGCCTTTGGGCCCCCCAAGTCCCCCAGGGCTTGTCCTTGGGAGCCTCCCCATGCCTAGTTGCCAGATTGGTCCACTGGGGAAGGAGGACGTATAATAGGGAACACAGGCCAGTTCCCTTAGAGCAAATTCCTTTGCACTGGGGAGCAGGTGGCAGATTCCATGGCCACTAAGGAATGTGGGCCGCCCCTCGGCCTCTGGGACAATAACATCAGGGTGATAGAAATTATCTCGAGGGCGACCACGTCAGTGGAAGCCCGATATAGGATCTGGGTGAGTTGTGCCTCTGGAATTTACTCACTGGGTAGCTTGGGCAAGTTCTTTCTGGGTGCGTTCATTTGCCTGTGGGGTTTAAAAACCTTATCTCTCTGCAGAGCTATTGTGCCAGGCACTTGGTAACCACCTTTGATTCATTCATTCTGTGTGTGTGTGTGTGTGTGTGTGTGTGTGTGTGTGTGTGTGTGTGGTGCTGAGCTTTGAGCTCAGGGTCCCCTGCATGCTAAGCATTTGTCCTGTCACTAAACCTCACCTCCAGCCCCACATTCTGCGTTTCGTACTGAACTTGCCCATCTCGTGCCAGGCACGGAACATGATAGGCAAAATCCCTGCCCTGGTGGCTTCTTTTCCTCTCCAGAAGCCAGCAGAACCTGGTGCGGTGGCGCACATCTGTAATCCCGGTGACTTGGGAGGCAGAAGTAGGAGGATCACAAATTCGAGGCCAGAGGCAGCCTGTGTAATTTAGCAAGACCCTGACTCAAGATAAAAAGTGAAAAATGGGCTGGGGGTGCAGCTCAGTGGTACAGCACTTGCAAAGCAGGCAAGGACAGTGCCCTGGGTTCAGGCCCCCAGTATTTGGCGGTGGGAGAAAGAAGCCAGCAGACCCTAACCTCAGTTTTTCCATCCTTAGGGTGGGCACAGAGCTCCCTGGAAGGGACAGGAAAGGCTCTGTGGGGCATGATTGTCCCCTTCCCGAGGCCACCCAACACACCCTCCTGTGTGGATGAGCAGGTCCCGGACACCCTGCAGGGACATGCTGTGGAGACGCGCTCCTTGCCAACACGGCTGATTAAGCTGCCTCTGCAGTCGGTTGGCTCTGTCCCCTTCATGTGCTGTGCGCCTCCAAGTCCGTGATTAATACCTGACTGGGCTTGGTTTCCTGAGCGTCTAAATGACTCAACTCCATCAACAGCGGCTCTGCTGAGCAGGGAGGCCTGGGGGGAGATGGGGATCCCTGGAGGGGGCCTCTCACCCCATAGGGTTCCAGCCGCCACGCTGTGGGCCTGGGGCACGTCTCTTTCCCTCTCTGGTCTCCGCTTCCTCCTTCCTCTCTCTGGGAGGGGGAAGGTGTCCTAGACGTGGGAAAGCCCAGCTAGCACTCTCGGGAGCTCAGGAGGGTTCAGCTCATGAGGGGACGCGTTTGCCTGAGGCAGGCACTGGCCCAGCGGGGAGTGGCTCACACCTGAAGTGACTCCTATCAGCTCCAGGATCTTTCCTGGGTCCCTGGGAGATGTTGTGCCGGTGACCACACCGTCCTCCTCAGCCAGGCCAGCCTGCTGGTCACACAGATGTGAGAACCAAAATCACTGAGCCACAGAAATAGTGGGAGACAATGCGGGCCGTTGTGTTAAGCCACTAAGATGGGAGCTCCCAGCCACAGATAAGCGATCCACTCAGAGCGCAGAAATGGCCTGCGCCAGCGGCGGGACTAGACCAGGACTCCTGCGCCAGTGCTCCTTCTTCTGAAAAAAAAAAAAAAAAAAAGCAAGAGCAGGAGGGGCCTAGGGAGGGGAGAGTAGGCAGCTGAGGCCTGAAAGCTAGGCAGGGTTGGGACCAAATCTCCTCCCTGCCTTTCTCCCCTGTGTGACCTCAGGCGAGTGACCTAAAGACTCTGAGCCTCAGTTTGTTCACCTGTACAGTGGGGATGGCAATATTGACTGGAAATCTTCGTGCCAGGATTAAATATCTGACCAAGAGCCTAGTACACAGCAGGTGCTCAATGAATGGCACTCTGAGTTGTGGAGAGTGATGGGTGGCCGTCTGGTCTGCTTAGTCCCTGGGAACCCCGCTGGTGGATGTGCATTGCTCGGGACACTAATTGATCAGCGCACCGATCCGTGCATGTGGAGAGGGAGAGCACTGATGGGCAGCTGGGAACCCCTAACATTGCTCCCTGCTCCAAGGAGTGAACTTCCAACTGCCTATCCCTGTCCCTTGGAGGCTGATTGTCACCAGCCTCTGAGGAACCAGAGCTGGGTCACCGGAATCCAGACAGTGTCCTGGGCCTTGAGAAGGTGGAGACTTCTGGGAGTGTTGTAGTCTGCTTTTTATAACTATAAGGAAATACCAGAGGCAGGCTGACTTTCCAAAGGAAAGAGGTTTATTTAGCTCACAGCTTTGGAGGCTGAAAGTCCAAACGGGAGGGTACGGGCTCTGGCAAGGGCCTTCGCTGACTGTGTCACCTCATGGCAAAGGCACATGTGGGTGCAAGACATTATACCAGGGAGCACAAAGCCAGAAAGAGACTGGGACTCACGATCCCTTCTGAGGACGTGCTCCCAATCACTCGAAGAGCTCCTGCTAGGCTTTGCCTCTTAAAGGTTCTGTCAGCGACCACGCTGCCACGCTGGGGACCAAGCTCCCAACATGTGGACCTTTGGGGACACCAAACCACACATCAGGGGGCACGAATTGGAGGCAGCCTGGTGTGTAGCTGTGCTGGGGGAACCAGGAAGAGCCAGAGATGCCCCTGGGGGGCCCTGCGTCATCAGGTCCCAAGAGCAGGGCTCAGGAAAGCACCGGCCGCCCAGAGGAGGTCTCCACTCTTCTCCTCTGCTGTTCGGCCTCCGACCTGCTCGCCGTGGCCTGTGGCAGAAGAATCTTCATCTGCTGAGGGTATTTTGTGGCCATTTGTGGCCGGGGCTCCCAGCTGTTGGGGAAGTCCCTGGATTTCCTGAGCCAAGGCAGGACCTGTGTCTTCTTGCTCAGCCTGACTGGGTGACAGATTCCTGTTCCCTCTGGACGGCTTCCTGATGCCTGCACCGCCCTCTCCTTGCTGAGGAGCTGGCTGGGACGGGGCCACGTGGCAGTGTGTCCTGCCCGCTCCTGGCCTCGGAGGCGCGCTCACTCAGGGCCCCTGTGATCCCCCTGGTGTGGAGGGGCGCTGCTGTGCCTTGCTTTGAGCCCCGGGACTTCCCCTCCCTCTCTTCAGAGCACTTTCACGGCTGGCGGGGGCTTATGAGCTGCCTGGACTGCTGAGGGCACCCAGGGTCTCTGTCTCCTCCTGGCTCTCTGGGTGCCCAGAGCAGCCAGTGTCCCCCGCTGCTGGGTGTTGCGCTTGCCCCGGGGTGCAGCGCACGTGGGGCACCCCACGTGCCCTTCCTTTCTCTGCAGCTGCGTAGTCTCTCTGTGACTGCCCTCGGTTGTCACTCTGAGGGGCTGTCCTCTGCACTCTGGGGCACCCTGGCTGTCCCCGAGCCCACGGTGTCCCAGGGCAGATGGCTGCCGAAGCTAGTCATTGTGGTCGTGACACAGTGAGCTCAGGTCTAGAATTGAGGTGCACAAAAACAGCGCCATTTGACTGGGAAGATGGGGGCAGGGGCAGTGCCAGGAAAGCCACAGAGAGGAGCCAGTGTTGGACGGGGTTGTGAAGATGGACAGGGGTCAGCCACGAGCTCCAGGTGGGGGGCTGTGGGGGTCAGAGGCACGCGGAAGGCGGGGCACTTTTGGCAGGGGCAGAGGTCGGGAGAGAAGGTGGAAGGAGGTCGCTGCCAGGCAGGCAAGGGCTTTGAGCACTGGTAGCTCTGGGTGACCCTGGACAATAGATTCACTGCTCTGGGCCTGAGTTCCTCCCCTGCAGAATGGGCACAAAAATAGGATCTTCTTCGTGAGGTTTCTGTGGAATTCAAGGAACTAATGCCACAAACTCCTAGCACAGAGTAAGTGCGCAAAGGTGGCTGTTGTTACTGTTGTTAACTCAAGAACATAATTCTCTAGGTAGGGAGGACCCTCCCCCAACACACTGTACCTTTGCAAGGGTTCTTTGCAGAGGAGTGGCCTGGGAGATATTTGTATCATAAGTTGCCTTTGGAGGGCTGTGGTTGGGAAGGACAGGAGGTAGCGACAAATTTTCACATCTATAGCATTGTCATTTTTCATGGATATGCAATATTTCACACGAGAGACGGACCTCAATTCCTGTAACTATGTCCTGTTGTTGCGACTCAGGGTGTTTCCAACATTTATAAATAACATTTTAGGAAACATTACTGTGTTTATAATTTTTTTCCAATTTTAATATTTCTCTAGTTTTTCCTCAATCGTATCTGGTCAAATTATTGAGCCACAAGTTGTAAACATTTTTTTTTTTTTTTTGGCTTTTGCTAAGAATTGCCAACTGCTTTCTGAAAAGGGTTGTACCATTTACCAGCAGGGTAGGAATGAGTATTCTGGTTTTACCTCAACCTTGAGGTTAGATTTTTTTTTTTCCAAAATTCACAAAAAATAAAAAATCCCACTGATGATTTAAGAGCTCTAAAAGAATATCAAGGGTCGCTTTAATTTGCATGTCTTAGATTACTAGAAGGGTTCAACTTTTACAACTTCCAGTTGATTTTTACTTGTATTTCCCTGTGTGTAAGCTATTTGGATGCTGTTGTTTTCTCTCACTCTCTCAGTGTGTGTGTGTGTGTGTGTGTGTGTGTGTGTGTGTGTGTGTGTGTAACAAGCATTTGTTTATTCAAAACACCAACCAGCTCTCCCAGGTGAGGAAACAAACACTCCTGATTCCCCTGCCCTTACCCCTGATTCCCCTGCCCCTCCCCCTGATTCCCCTGCCCCTCCCGGGTTCTGCGAGTACCATGGGCAGGCTACTTCCATAATCACTTACTGAAGGGAAAGGACCAGAGTGGCTTTTGGGAAGGGGCCACTAGAAGTAGTTTTTCCAGGTGGAATCCAGGACTCAAAGAGGAATGGGCATGGGGTGCTCAGTTGGGAAGAGTTTGCTGGGAAGCTCTGGTGGGAAGGGACTGTTCCCGCCTTATTGGGACCCCCCACCGGAGGGGGCCCTCACACTGCAGGACAGACGAAAGCGCAGAAGCCAGAAGGTCCTTGGGCTAACCTGGGCTCAGGGAAGACGACTGGCCCATCTTCACCAGAGCACGTGGGACTGCTTGCTTGTGTCCGACCCTTTGATTCCATGTCTGAAAACACAAAAAAACCAGGCAAAAGCTCGTTGACCTGTGACCTGCCCAGCGGGTGCTCCATAAATAAATACATATAGAAGGCAGAAGGAAAGAAGCAATGAGAGGACTCGGCGTGGAGAAGCGCTGGAAATGACCATCACCCCCCATCCACCACCGCAAAGGAGGAATCAGTTAGGAGGAGATTGTATTCTTTCTTTTGGATAAGAGTGACGGCCACCTCCTCCAAGCAGAAAAGTGTCAGGTGTCAGGGGACACCTGTGGATTGATAAGCAAACGCTCTATTCTGTCCATCAGTCCTTCCAACAGTCAGTCCATCCACCCACCCATCCTCCCCAGCAGCCTCTGCTCATCTCCCCCTCCACCCATCCATCCCCTCTCCACTGATTGATTTCACAGCAAATATTCACGTGCGGGGATTGGTGGGTGGGGGTGGCTTTCTTTGAGGTCTCCTGACACCAACTGTCCCTTCCAGAAAGAGACAGGCTAGGTTAATCACAGTGACAGAAACAAAACTGCCCCTCTCCCACCCTTCCTGGGGTGGGGGTGGGGCGCGGCCCCTCCCCATCTCCCCGGTCCCCGCCTCCAGGGCTGAGCTGCAGTCCAGGCACCCACCGCAGGCCAGCAGCACAGCTCGCTGGATGGAGCCGGGACTCGCTCGTCAAATCCGGGGCGGGCCGTTCAAACAGCAAGTGGGGGCGCGCCCGCCGGTCGCGTGGCTTGTCCTGAGTCATCTCGGCGCGGTGACCCCCCGTGCGTCCTGGTCGCTGCCGGCCGCATTCACGCAGGCGGTAGGCAGGGCGCCCCCGCCCCAGGTGGCGGAGGAGGGCGCAGGCCGAGCCCCGGGCGGAGGGCGGCCACTGCCGCGGTGACTTCGCGGCGAGCAGCTGGGCGCCAGCCAGGCGGGCGCCGGGCCGCACGTGGGCGCCGCGCTACCAGGTGGGCGCTGCGCTGCTAGGTGGGCGGCCGCGCGCCCGGCCCTAAACGCGCCCCGGGATGCGCCCCCTGGGCGCGGCGCTGGGCCTGCTGTTCCTGGGGGCGCTCTGCGCCTTCCCACAGGTAAGGGGGTGCGCGGGGATCCCCTTCCTTCATCCATTCACTGCCAGCGGGACCCGGCGTCCCGGTTCCTGCTGGCTCGCAGGAGTCTGGGCGGCAGTGGACCAGGTCAGTCTTGGGGGTCGTGAGCGGGCCAGGCGGGGCCTCCCTGGCCAGAAGGGGTTGGTGTCCGACCCTGTCTGGCCGTGGACCCTCGTCCCAGGCTTGCCGGGTCCCTGAGCTGGCCGCAGCCTGCCCGCTGGGAGGCGGAGAGGGGGGCGCTGGACCTGCCACCCTGCCTGGCCGGCCAGCTGTGTGCAGAGAGTGCCCCGGAGCACGTGGTGGGCACTTGTGCCTGGAGAAAGGCCAGGGGTGGGAGCGGCAGCTGTCGTGGATGCCCCAGAAGTGACTTTGGGAACGGCAGGAGGAAAACGGAGCGCTTTCCAGGGGCCGGCACCGAACGAGGCGCTGGGGGTTGGGAGGGACGCGCAGGTGGATCAGATGCCCGCCCTGCCTCAACGGTTCCCCGGGGCTGCCTCAGCGGTGCCCAGGGCTGCAGCGAAGAGAGACAGAAGAGAAGGGGAGGGAAGGGGAGGGAAGGGGAGGGATGGGAAGGGATGGGACAGCGCGAGCTTCTGGGGCCCATCCGCCTTTAACAGTCGGGAAAAGGGGTTCCCTCTATGGAGCTCAGTCCTGTTCATCTGGACCCAGGCTGGGGAGGAGAGAGGCAGAGAGGTGGAGGGCAGGAGGAAGCAGGAGTGTGGGAGAGAGAACACGGAGGTGTCCCCTCCCCTCTCTACTGGGGGGATGTGACTCCTGTCTTGCAGGGGTAAAGGGCTCAGGCCACACCGCAGCGGCCTTGGCTGGAGGCCCCACCGCAGCTCCCCAAGCTCTCATCTGGGGGAAGGTGGGGGGGGGGTAGGGTGCCGCGGATTCAGGAAGATTAAAGAGAAGGGAGGAGCGTGAAGCGGGGTGGGAGGGCTTTGCTGGTTTCTGGTGGCCAAAGCTGAGGCGCTTCTTTTCCCCAGAGTGGAACCCCTTTGTAAATTAAAATATAATACCTTATATTCAATAACACGCGAGGCCAGGCACGGTGGCACGTGCCTGTAATCCCAGTGACTCGAGAGGCAGAGGCAGGAGGATCTCGAGTTCGAGGCGAGAGGCAGCCTGCGTAACTTAGCAAGACCCTGTCTCAAATAAATAAATAAATAAATAAATAAATAAATAAATAAATAAATAAATTTAAAAAAATAGATTGGGGGTGCAGTCCAGTGCACTTGCACCTGCAAAGTATGTGCGAGGCCCTGGGTTCAACTCCTACTTACTGCAAACAAACAAACAAACAAACAAAAACACGAGCTGTGTGAATATATCCCCAAAGCAAAAGCTATAAATGGTACAGCTAAAGCTAAATTGTTTTGACCCATCCTCATACTTATTCCTGAAAAGATGTAGCCACTGTCATTGCTTTAATATGTCTCCCTTACAGACCTTTGGAAATGCATGCCCACATTCGTATTGCTTTTATAGGAATATATGGGCTTTCCAGATACCTTACTCTGTGGGACCTATGAACACATGATTCTTCATGTGGCTTTTGTAAGGTCTACACTATGTCTGCCTGCAGCTGTAGCCCTGTGGCATCTGATCCTGTCAGATCTTGGAAGGTAAGCAGGGTCGGGCCTCCTTAGATGGGAAATTGCCTGGGAACACCAGGTGCTGTAGGCTTGGGAGAAGGACCCGGCAACCCGCTCCCCAAAATCAATCTGCCATTGAAAACTCTATGAATAGCAGAGCAGCACCGACAGTAGTGTTTCACCTGTTGTACACAGGGTCGCTATGAGTCGGATACCGACTCGATGGCACCTAACAACAACAAGAACGACACTATGTCTACAGCACCTAACAACAACAGTATGTCTTAGAGAACTCTGCCATCGACACTTACAGATCCTCTGCTTGTCTTAAAATGCTGTATAGTGTTCTACCAAATGGAGAAGTTTTCATTTATGTCCCCATGGGTGGGATGGTGGTGTTTGTTTGCAGTAGCAATGTACCACCCCATATGCAGGCTGTGAGGGCTGTGGGCTGGATCCAGTGTGCTGGACGCTGCTCCCTCCACAGCAAGTACAAGGTGGTGACAACTTCCCCACATCCCAAACTTCGCTCGGGTCTTCTCGGGGCTTCAGGTTTGTGACCTGCCAACGGCCGGCCTTCTTGTCTGCATTTACATCTCCCCACTTCTAGGGAGCTGAGTGTCCCTGGTGGGCTCAGATCCTGGGTCCTTTCCTCGCAGCAATTAGGGTATCTGTGGGGGAGGGCTGGGCCCAGGGTGGCATTCTCCCCAGCCCTTCAAGCTGTCTTTCACCTCCTCCTTCCAAGAAAAGGTTTAGGAACTCCGTATAAAAAAAAAGCAAGCAAACAAACAACCACAAAAAAAAGATTAAGCCGGATGTGATGGCGCACACCTGTAATCCCAGCACTTGGGAGGCTGAGGCAGGAGGATTGTGAGGTTCGAGGCCAGCCTGAGCCACATAGTAAAAGAGAAAAACAAAAACAAAAACAAAACCAAACCCAAATCAGGGTTTGAATTTAAAATCCTTTTCTAGCTCCATCTGATTTTTCTAGACTTACAGATTTGTGGCAAACATGCTTTCTTTTCTGAGAAAGAGATGTCGCATGTTGTTGTAATGTGACCCGAGGCATGGTACAAATCTGGAGAGGAAAGTTTATTCCCCACAGCTCCATCCTTTCCACTCAGGCACCCTGGAGTGAGCTGGGGGCCCAGCCTCCCGCTGAGCTCCTTTGTCTTAGAAATTCCCCGACAGCCACAGCCCTGGGCTCCAGCTCCCCGTCCCGCCAGCCAGATGTGCTGGGCCCTCTTTGGTTAGGCGCCCTGCAGGGGAATTCTCCAAATGAATCCTTGCTGGGGAGATGGAGCTCTGTGTGTCCAGCCTCGTGCTGGGGTTTCCACCGCAAAAGCTTGGCTAGAAACCCCAAGAAGAGAGGAGAATCAAGGAGGCTTTCCAGGTGCAGGAGACGTGGTCTGATTTTGCATGGGGAAGGCCGCTTTCCCAGAGTGGCTCAAGTCCGGTGTGGAGGCGGAATTCCACCTGATGCCCCAGGAGGAGGGGTAGGGGGAGGTACTGGCTTCTCCTGATCAGGGGCTGGGGAAGCGCTTTACTCAGCTTGAGAGCATGTGGCTGGCAGCAGCACAGTCTTTACTGGAAGTTTCTGCAGCTCCCACTCAGAACTGACCCTGGGGCACTTCTTGAGTCGACGTGATTCACCCTTATGTCTGCATACACCCGCGTTACCCCTGCACCTCGAGTGGCCATCAGACGGGAAGTGGGGGCATCCAGGAGGCATGGGGTACGGCTTAGCCCAGCTGGGCCCACGTGGCCTCGTGGGGCTGTGCACTGGTTTTGGAGATCACCTGTCTAGGATGATGGTCCCCAGTTTTCAAAGCAAGCCTAAGCCCCAGGCTGGACATGCAGGGTGCCAGCCTTTCTCTCCCATCCCAGTGCCACTCAAGCGCTGCTGGCGTGGGGGCAGGGGACCTTGTTTTGGACTCTACGTGGAAAACCACTGGGCTTTCTCTGTGGCCTAGAGGGTGGGGAGGGACTTTTTATGCACCACCCAATCTGGTTACTCACTGAGTGCCTAAGGCCTTTGGTGACAGTCGCCCAAGCAGCCATTCCTTCAGCAAATCCTAAACAGGCAGCTGCCCTGTGCCAGGCATGGCTCCAGGGGCATTCATGCTAGATTGTCCCAAGTAGTCATTTGGCCTCTGCTTGTATGCCTCCTGGGACAGGACACTCATTCCTTCTTGAGGCAGCTCATGCCGTCCTGGGCTAGCTCTACGGTTTAGGTCTTTTTATTTTTTATTTATTTATTTTTTTGTGGTACTGGGAGTTGAACCCAGGGCCTTGCGCTTGCATGCTCTGCAAGTGCTGGACCACTGAGCTGCACCCTCAGCCCATCTATTTACTTTTTATGAGACAGAGTCTCACTAAGTTATGCAGACTGCCTCTGGTCTTGAACTTGTGATCCTCCCGCCTCTGCCTCCCGGAGCCACTGGGATTATAGCCGTGCGCCACCGCGCCCGGCCCTGTTTAGGTCTTTTTGATGCATTGAAATCTGTCTCCTCGCAGCGTCAGCTCCTCATGAACACCTCTCATCCATGCGCAGGCCATGACCCTGGGCTGCTGCAAGACTCAAAGCCCGGTCTTCCAACATGTATTCCTCCAGTGGCATGGACTCGAACCCTTCCTCCGGCTGCTACTACCAAACCATGCATCCCACAGACACTTATGGAGCACCTACTATGTGCCAGGGCAGGTTTTATATTTTTTCTCTGCGGTACTGGAAGGTTGAACCCAGGGCCTTGCGCATGCCAGGAAAGTGCTCTACCACTGAACTGCACCCCCAGCCCCTTTTTAAATTTTTTATCTTGAGGCAGGGTCTTGCTAAGTGGCACAGGCTGCCTCTGGCCTCGAACTGTGATCCTCCTGCCTCAGCCTCCTGAGTTGCTGGGATCACAGGCGTGCACCACCACACCTGGCCAACTGGGTTGTGCTCTGAATGCCACCAGGACAGCCATATACAGTGCAGTAGGTCTCTGCTTGATGGAACTGGGTTTGCGCCAGGGTGGCCGATAGCTGACAGCTGGTGCTGAGCGCGAGCGAAGGAATGCAGCCTGCTGGTCAGAGAGGGACAAGCAGCTGGGTAGGGAAGACAGGCCAGAGCCTCTGGGGGAGATGGTGTCACAAGCCAGCCAGCGGAGTTTAGCAGAAGGAGCGTCTGGCCCAGGCAGCTGGAGGAACAGGGAGAAGAAGGCCACTGGGGGCTGGGTCCGAGAAGAGGAGTGTTGCAAGGCAGCAGCGGGAAGAAGTTGGGTCGGACAGCCCTTTGTTTTTGCAGGCAGCTCCACCGTGTGCCATGTCTGCATGAGAGCAGGGGCCAGGCCACAGGACAGGAGCAGGACGCCAGTTGATGCCGTAGTCCAGGGAGGAGTGAGCGGGGGTAGTGGACGGGACTGCGCTTGGACACAGAATCATGTGGACTTGTGAATGGATTGGGTGTGGAGTGGAGGGCAAGGGGCAGTCAGGATCCTGTCCACGTCTGGGGGCTCGGCAGCTGGTTGAATGGTGGGAAAAGCCTGTCAATGAGGTGCAACAGGTTTGGGGGGGAAACAGAAGTTCTGTTTTGTCCACGTGTCAAGTAGAGGCTGGGTGTTGAAATGCGGGGCTCCCCTACAGAGTTTGGGCCTCTAACATGCATCTCTGATACCGGAGTCCACTGCGGAATTGCTGGTACTGTCTGGGCCAGGGCTAAGGCACATTAACCTCCCCTTCTGGAGTTGCCCTACTTCTATTAATGTAGCCCAAGACCCCATGTATTTTTTGGCCACCACCTACTCTTGGTGATTTAATTCAATCCAATGGTAGTTTCTTTTACTCATCCTGGTCAGATTTTGTTAGTTTTCTCTGTTGCTATAATGAATTGTCACAAATTTGGTGGCTGAGTGTAACACGAATGGATTATCCTGCAGCTCTAGAGGTGAGAAAGCTAAAACAAGGCAGGAGAGATGTCTCACCTCTGCAGGCTCGAGGGGCAAATGTTTCCTTACCTTTTCCAGCTGCCAGAGGCAGCCTGCAGTCTTGGCCCATGGCCCCGCATGCTCTGCCTCTGCTTCTACTGTCTGTCTCTTCTCCTTGGCTCTGACTCTCCTGCCTGTCTCCTAGAAAGACCCCATGTTTGGTGCTCTATGTCTGTAATCCCAACACTTGGGAGGCTGAGGCAGGAGGATTGTGAGTTCAAGACCAGCCTGGGCTACACAGTGAGATCCTGTCTCAAAAAGTAGAACAAACGCCGGGTGTAATGGTACATACCTACAATCTCAGCACTCAGAAGGCTGAGGCAGGAGGATCACTTCAAGTTCAAGGCCAGCCTGGGCTGTATGGTGAAACCTGGTCTTAAAAACAAATCAAAACTAAATAACCCCCCCAAAGCTCCCCCAAAACCAAACCAAACCAAAAGAATGCCCAACCCAATCAAACCAAACCAAAACAACAAAAGACCCTGATTACCCTGGGCCTCAAGGAAGGGCAGCCTACAGCCGTAGCGCTGTGGCAGTTGATCCCGTCAGATCTTGGAAGCTAAGCAGGGTTGAGCCTGGTTAGTCCTTGGATGGGAGACTGCCTGGGAACACCAGGTGCTGTAGGCTTGGGAGAAGGACCCAGCAACCCACTCCCAAAAATCAATCCGCCATTGAAAACTCTATGAATAGCAGAGAAGCACTGACAATAGTGTTTCGCCTGTTGTATGTAGGGTTGCTGTGAGTTGGACACTGACTCGATGGCACCTTAGCAACAATAACATGGAAGGTCCAAGATAATCACCTCCCCTCAAGAGCCTCAACTTAGTCACATCAACAAACTACCTTCTGCCACTGGAAGGCCACATAGTCTTGGTTCTGGGGATTAAGGTGTGGACACTTTTGGAGGGAGGAGCGTGATTTTATCTGCGACACACACTGCATTTGGCTGTGTCTGCCCATTGCCTTAGTCCAGGTCTGTTTTCGGGAGGCAGCAGAGCATCTGGCCAGGGATTTGGACTTTGTAGTCAACCTGACCCTTTTAATCCCTACATCAGCCTCTTAGCTCATAACCTTGGGCAAGTTTGGTTACCTCTCTGCACCTGTTTCTCCATCCATAAAGTGGGATAATAGTAATAGCTGCCTGTTGTGCTGTTGTAAGGACTATGTGTGGATATAATAGAACTCCACAGACTGACTGATTTATAAAGAAAAGAAACGTATTTCTTACCACCTGGGGGACAGAAGGCCAACTCAAGGCTGGGGCATCAGATCTGCTGAGGATCTTCATGCGGTGACATTGCAGGGTGGAAGGGTAAAGAGAGACTGAACTTGCAGGCTTGGGTAGCCAGCATCAGTTGGCTGATGCGGGCTGAGGCCACGTGGCCTCATCACCTCAGAGTCCTCACCTCCTAGCACTTTCCCATCTTATGCTTTTCCCATCAACGCTTCCCACGAATTGGCGGTTAAGGTTCTTTCTCTCCTTTCTGCGGAACTGGGAGGGTTGAACCTAGGGCTTTGCCCATACTTTGCAAGTGCTCTACCACTGAGCTGCACCCTCAATCCCTCTTTTGTTTTTTATCTTGAGACAGGGTCTCACTAAGTTACTCAGGCTGCCTCTGGCCTCGAGCTCCTGATCCTCCTGCCCCAGCCTCCCAAGCCTCACAGGGCCTGAGTTAGGGGTTCAGTTTCAGTACACACTTTTGGGTGGACATATTCAAACCACAGCAGATGGTGTAAATTAATATGCATAGTGCTCAGAATAGCTCCTAGCAAGTTGTGAGTGTTGTGTAGGGGTGAGCCATTATTAAGTGCCTATTGTGTGCTAACCTGCAGCCGTACCACTGTGGCATCTGACCTCATCAGATCTTGGAAGCTAAACAGGGTCAGGCCCGGTTAGTCCTTGGATGGGAGACCACCTGGGAACACCAGGTGCTATAGGCTTGGGAGATGGTCCAGCAACCCACTCCCAAAAGGCAATCAACCACTGAAAACCTTATGAACAGCAGAGAAACATGACAGTAGTGTTTTGCCTGTTGTACATAGGGTCCCTATGAGTCGGACATTGACTCGACGGCACCTAACGACAACAATTATGTGCTAGGCACCTTGGATGCAGCCTTGAGGATGAACAGGTTACAGTCCTTGCCCTCATTGTGTGGCAGTTGGGAGGAGGAAGATGGGGAGACTGGCCGGTACTGGAGGGGGGCTGCCCCAGGCCTGCGGGAGCCCATGGGGCTGTGCTCACCTCCCCCAGGTCAGGGATGGTGGGCTCTGGGGAAGAGGTGACCAAGGTCCAGGGTTTTCGGTGCTGTGGCACTACAGTCTACCCACTGGTGTCCCCACCAGCTTTGCTGAGGGCTCTGCAGACAGCAGAGGGCCAGAGGCTCGACCCAGGGTCTTGCGCATGCTCAGCAGGCATTGCTACCACTGCGCGACAGCCCAAACCCGGGGCTCGCTTGAAAAAAAAAAATTCTTTTCCTGCTCGAAGCAGACAACGTGGCATTTCCACTTCTTTCTCTCTGGCATCTCTGAAGCTTTAAGATTCACGCGTCTGCCCTGGGGATCTCGTTAGAGTGCAGGTTCCCATTCAGTCACCCAGGTCTGGGGGAGGGGCCGAGAGTGCACGTGCCCAGGTGCTGTGGTTGCTGCTGGTCCTCACGCCTCTCAGTGAGTCACGGAGTGGCCGGGCACCGAGGGGGAGCCACTCCCATGCAGAGGGACTCAGGTAACCCCCCAGCTCTGGCCTCTTTCAGGGAGTTTGCGTTTGACTCAATGCTTCTCCCCCAAGCCCTGCACTCTCGGCTCCCACAGGTGTGGCCCAGGTTCTTTTCCTCCATTGGCTGAGACCAGGTGGGGCTTTTTGAAAGTGAAATTTACCGAGCCTACTTGGGAAAACCAAAGCAACCTGAAAAGAGGCCGGCCGAGAGATAGTGAGATTTCGGGTCCCTCGAGGCTCTTTCTTCCCTTGTATTTTTTCTTCTGTGATGCCAGGGGTGGAACCCAGCACCTTGAGCGCGCTGGGCAGGTGCTGCGCCACGGAGCTGCGGCCCCAGCCACACGCTGTCCATCCTGCTGCTGTGAGGTGGGGCCTCAGGGCTCCGGGTGCTGCGGACACTTTGCTCTGCCTCAGAGCTGCTGGGGAACCCCACCCAAAAGCCCCCCTCCGGTCCTCGGGCTTCCCCCTCCCACTCTTCCCCATCTGTACCCCCTCTTCCCTCCCAAGCTGGGGCCAGAGCAAAGTCCCAGCTGGTCTCCGTCTTGCCAGGGCTGGCGGAGTCGATGGGCTGTCCAGCTGATGTGCCCATGGCCAGTTCAGAGGGTCAGACTTCGCCGGATGCCCCGGATACTGGGCTGCCGCCATCTCTCTGCCAGGAGCTGGGGTGGGTGAAGGGCCTCATGGTGGGATGTGGGCACAGGGGGACCGATGGGGGGATAACAGGGAATGGACCCAGGCAAGGGCTTGGCGTGGCTGGGAACTGGGATGCTTTGGGAGACCCCAGATGGTGCTGCCAGGTGACGCTCTGGGCCTCAGTGCCACCTCCAGCTATGGGAAGATGGGGTTGTCCCTCCCAGGAGTGGCCTCTTCCGGGCCCCATACGGCTCTCTGGCACGGAATAGAGGCCTGGTGCCCTCGTAGTGGTGAAGGGTCAGCTGGCGCCGCTCAGAGCCTGACCACGCAGGGCAGCCTTTGCTGGACTCTTCGGCGGTGGCAGCTGGGTTTCCATGGTAACGAAGTCTCACAGGGCTTCTGGGGATAACCACCACTGTTTTCATCCCTTCTTGTCACTTCCACGACAGCAGGTGTCCATTGACTTGATCCCGTCTTTGGGGTTCTTGTAAAGCAATGACATCAAAGGCAACAAAGAATTCCCCACACCTCTACTGGAGACGGCCAGCCCTCTGGGGGCATCTGGGGCCCTAAATTGGTGGGAGTGGCTGGGGGGACCTGGGGCCTGGCTCCTCTGTGGGGTGGGGGACTGGCCCCTTCCCTGACAAACCCTGAGTGGAAAATGGGGCCCCTAGTCTTCTATTTCTTCATGGGTTCTGGGGGCAGGCCCGGGTTGAGATTCCAGGGCTCCCCTGACAGCAAGAAGACAGCACCTCCTGGTGGCAGGCCTTGGAATTACACAGACTTGTTGTACCACTCACCTCCTGGACACTTCGTGGTCTTGGGTGCCATTGCTCATTGTTTATATTCATAGGTTTTGTTTTGTTTCGTTTTTTTGATATGGCCTTGCTAGATAGCCAAGGCTGGCCTTGAACTCATGATTCTTCTGCCTCAACATCCCGAGTGCTGGGATTACAGGCATGTGCTACTACGCCTGGCTTCGTATGCGGTAGTGTGCATTTGGTGTATTTCTTGCTTTCTGTGTATATGCGCATTATTGTTGTTGGTATTTTATTTTGTTGAACCGTTTTAAGGTTGGTTGCAAACATTTTGACCCTTCCCCTCCAAACATTTCAGCCTGTTTCTTGTACAAGCACATCTTATGTAAACAAGTTATCCAGCCCAGCATTCAACACTGATACCACATAAGTTAGGATATAGAAAAAGTCAATGCTGCTGGGCACAGTGGCGTATGCCTGTAATCCCAGCAGCTTGGGAGACGGAGGTGAGAGGATGGAAAGTCCGAGACCAGAGGCAGTCTGCGTAACTTGATGAGACCTTGTCTCAAAAAAGTGAAAAAAAAAAAAAAAAAGGGCTGGAGGTACAGCTCAGTGGTCCAGCACTTGCAGAGCATGCAAGCGCGAAGCCCTGGGTTCAACCTCTAGTACCACCCCCCCCAAAAAAAAAAGAGAAGAAAAAGTCAATGATGTATTACTCTGTACCCCACCAACATTTACCAGTAAAGGGAAAAATTAGAATATAGGAAGTGGGCCCATCTCTAGTCCCAGCACTTGAGAGGCTGAGATAGGAGGATCACTTGAACCCCGGAGTTCAAGGCCAGCCTGGGCAACATAGGGAGATTCTGTCTCAAAAACCAAAACAAAACCTCACAGAAGTCCATATTTAATTTCATCAGTTACCTCAATATTGTTCACTGTGGTGATCCTGTCCCCACCCTGATTCAGGATCCAATCCAGACATTGCGTTCAGTAACCATGTCTTTTATCTCCTTTATTCTAGAAGATTCCTTAGCTCCATATATTTCATGCACTGACATTTTTAAAGAGTTCAGGCCAATTGTTTGGTAGACAGTCCCTCAGTTTGGGCTTGTCTTGGCATTTTTTCACCATTTGATTCAGATCATGGACTTCAGATAGGAAGACCTCAGGGCTACCATGGTATCTATCCTTCCCAGTACATTGGGCTTTTTAATTTTAGAGATAATTCTTTCTGTGGCTCGGAGAGGCTCAAATTTCCTTTCTTCCTTAGTTGCTGTGTGATCTTGGGCAGATACCTATACCTCTCTGGGCTGAAGTTTCCTCATCTTAACCTGAGGTGATTCTGCCCCACAGGTCTGGGGGAATGTCATAGGGGACGAGTTGGCTGAAAGCCAGTAGCCAAGGCCAGGCTCTGGAGAGTGATCCACACTGCCACGTACTCCCTATTATTTTTTGTACCCCACCCCTCCATTGGCAGGAGGTTAGGTAAACAGCCAGATTCCCCTGGGCTGTCCCAGGCTGGAAGAGAGAGCAGGGCTTGGGACGCAGGCCCTTAGACTCCATGGCTGTCAGTGAGATGATGGGCAGGTCAGGAGGGGAAGCCCAGGGCGAGCACCCAGAACGTCCCTCATTCCTCAGCCCCAGCCAGCGTCCCCCATGGCTTCTGAGTTCTGCAGGACCCTGCCCCTGGAAAGGTGCCAGGATCCCCTGGGTGACTTGTGAAGAAGGAAAACCTGGGAGAGGGAGGAGGAGGTCCTCTAGGCCCTGGGCTCTGGGCCCATAATGAAAGGGGACACACGAGTTACTTGACTGCTGTGCGAATGTTGGGGAAAATTTTATCTAAGTTTTGCAGTGTTGGGACCCAGGGCCTCACACATTCCAGGCAAGGGATCTACCACTGCGCTCCCCGCACCCCCTCCAAATATTAGGTCATGTTTATCATTTCAAGTGACTATGTGCTATAGCCAGGCGTGGGGGCACACACCTTCAATCCCAGCTACTGGGAGGTGGAAGCAGGAGGATCACAAGTTCAGGGCCAGAGGCAGGCTGCATAATTTAGCAAGCCCCTGTCTCAAAAGATGAAGTTAAAAATGGGCTGGGGGTGTGGCTCAGTGGTTGCGTGTTGGCAGAAAGCATGTGTGAAGTCCTGGGTTCAACTTCCCAGTACAAAAAAAAAGTACTCTGTGTGTGTGTGTGTGTGTGTGTGTGTGTGTGTGTGTGTGTATAGTTGTTGTTTGGTGCCGTCAAGTCATACCCGACTCATAGCAACCCTCATAGGGTTTTCAATGGCTGACTGTTTCAGGATTGCCTTGGGAGTGGATTGCCACGCCCTTCTCCCATTTTTGCAGTGCTGGGAATCAAACTCTGGACCTCAGAGACTGAAGAGTGGCGCTCTACCAAGTGAGCTAAATCCCAGCCATATATATATATATATATATATATTATATATATTATATATATATATATTATATATATTATATATATATACATTATATATATATACACACACATACTACATATATATACACACATATATACATATACACACTATATATACTATATATATACATATATATATATACACACTATATTGTTATTTGTTGTTAGGTACCATTGAGTCGGTATCCAACTCATAGCAACCCTCTGTACAACAGGGGAAACACTATTGTCAGTGCTTCTCTGCTGTGCATAGGGTTTTCAATGGGAGATTGATTTTTGGGAGGGGGGTTGCCAGGTCCTTCTCCCAAGCCTACAGCACCTGGTCTCCCATCCAGGTACTAACCAGGCCCGACCCTGCTTAGCTTCTGAGATCTGACGGGATCAGATGCCACAGGGCTATGGCTGCAGACTACACACTATATATATATGTAATATGGTGACATGGTTTCAGATACGCCAAAAAACTAAATAAAAAGTTGCAGTTAACACCTCCAGACCCACCTTCCAGCTACACTGGCCCCAGACATATTTATGTCTTCGTTTCATTGTTCTATCGATGGAGAGCAGAACCAGGCAGCTCCTTAGACCAGCCAGGGCAGAAACAGCTTCTACTCTCTTCCTGAGAAAGCTGCACATCCCATGAGCGGCTCCTCCCTGCCAGGTACTGGTTCTGGGTGCTGAAGCCAGGGCAGGGGGTGCGGGGCCCAGAGCTCCCTCCTCTCTCCTTCCCCTCCCTGTCATGAGCCTCCCAGGACCTGGCTTTGGCGTCCTCACCCATCTGTCCACCTGGAGGGACCAGATTCCTTCCCCAGGATCTCAGCAGAGCTGTTCCTCTCTTGAGCCCCTCCCAGCAATGGGGCTGAACAATCAAAGAACCCTGGAAATGGGGGGGGTGGTGTTTCATGAAAAGGTGAGCCCCACGCTGCCACCACACCTTAGGCATGAGTGTGAGAGGTTAAGTGGTGTTGACACCTAATGATCTCCAGTGGGCAGACATTCCATGTTGTTATTGTTAGGTGCCATTGAGTCAGTGTCCGACTCATAGCAACCCTACATACAACAGGTGAAACACTGTTGTCGGTGCTTCTCTGCTATTCATAGGGCTTTCCATGGCTGATTGTTTTTTTGGGAGTGGGCTCCTGGGTCCTTCTCCCAAACCTACAGCACCTTGTGTTCCCAGGTGGTCTCCCATCCAAAGACTAACCGAGTCCAACCCTGCTTAGCTTCCAAGATCTGACGGGGTCAGACGCCACGGTGGTACAGCTGCAGGCCAAGTATTTCTTAGGATAAGAAATAAAGGGCATCAACCTTCAAAGAAAAGATTGATGAGTGTAACTTCATTAAAACTAGGAATATCTGAGCTGGGCGCCGTAGCTCATGCCTACAATCCCAGCAACATGGAGGCAGAGGCAGGAGGATCGCAGGTTTGAGACCAGAGGTAGCCTTTGTAACTTTGTGAGACGCTGTCTCAATTTAAAAATAAAAATAAAGCTGGAGCGGTGGCACACACCTGCAATCCCATCAACCTGGGAAGCAGAGGCAGGAGGATCACAAGTTCGAGATCAGAGGTAGTTTGCATAATGTAGCGAGACCCTGTCTCAAATAGTTAAAAAAAAAAAAAAGGGCCGGGGGTGCAGTTCAGTGGTCCAGCACTTGCAGAGCATGCACATCGAAGCCCTGGGTTTAACCCCCAGTACTGCAAATACATAAAGCAAGCAAGCAAGAAAGCAAGCAAGCAAGCAGCCAGGAGTACAGTTTAGTGGCAGAGCACTTGCAAAGTATGCAGGAGGCCCTGGGTTCAGCCCCAATACAGTTAAATAAATAAATAAAATGAAGCACATCGGCTTATCAAAAGACTCCATTAAGGTAAGCCGGAGAGTGAAAGAAACTTCCAGTGTAGATATTCAACAAAGGGTTTGGAACTCAAATATATGGATATCTCCCACACATCCATAAAAAAGATCAGAAAACCCATTTTTTAAAAAAATTGGCTCAAGGTCTAAACAAGTGTCTTAAAAGAAGGAAGAGAGGTCAGTGGTAGAGCGCTTGCTTAGCACGCGAGAGACCCTGGGTTTGATTACTGGCTTGTAGTTGTCAGGTGGTGTCAAGTCGGATCCAACTCATCGCTACCCTACATACAACAGAATGAAACACTCCCTGACACTGCCCATGTATATAATCGCTTTATGTTTGAGCCCATTGTTGCAGCCACTGTGTTTCTTCTCATTTTGAGTCCTGCTACATCAGCAAAAGGGGGACCCAGGGGCTTCGCTCCATTCTCATCATTAAGGTCGACTCTGCTTTAAGGCAGCAACTCTTCCCCAGTCATCTTTTGAATGGCTTCCTGCCAGTGTGGCTCATTTTCAGGCACTGTGTTTGACAGTGCTTCTCTGCTATTCATAGGGTTTTTAATGGCTAAGTGTTTCAGGAGTGAGCTGCCAGGTCCTTCTCCCTAATCTATCTTAGTCTGAAAGCTCGCTGAAACCTGTCCACCATGGGTGGCCCTGCTGGTATGTGAGATACTGGTGACACAGCTTTCAGCATCACAGCAACACGCAAGCCCCCACAGCAGGACAAGCGGACAGACGTAGGGGATAGATTACCAGCACCAATAAATCAATCAGTAAATAGCTAACAAATGCAGGGAAAGGTACCAAACAATAGCACTCATCAGATAATTACAAATAAAGTGAGATACCACTACACACCAACCAAAATGGCTAAAGCTTAGAAAATTGACAACACGAGGTGCTGCTGAGGATGCCGGGTAATTGGAAGACTTCATAGCGCTGTAGCAAAGGCCAGCTGGAAATTGGATGGAGAATCTATCAGGGCTTAACACAAACTTTATGACCCAGCAGTCCCACTCCTGTCTGGATATCCAACAGAAATGTATACATTTGGGCACCAAAATTTGTATGTACAAGAATATTCCCAGCAATATTACCTAATAATGAAAAAGAATATTCCCAGCAATATTACCTAGTGATGGAACCCACCCCATGTGGGTCCAGGGCAGAGAAGACTGGATAGGGAGGTTGAGCATAGTTGAGCTTTGCAACACTGCAAAGCCATGGGTGTGGAGGCTCTGTGCAACAATGTGAATGATTCTCACAGTATAATGTCCAGGGAAAGAGGCTGGCTGCAAGAGAACACAGTGTGTGCCTCCACCTATGTCAAGTTCAAAAGCAGACAGGGCTACTTCTTCTATGATATAGACTAACAGTGATGGTGGACAGGTTTCAGCAGAGCTTCCAGACTAAGACAGGCTAGGGAGAAGGACCTGGCAGCCCACTCCCGAAACAATGAACCATTGAAAACCCTATGAATAGCAGAGAAACACTGTCCAACACAGTGCCTGAACATAAGCCACACTGGCAGGAAGCCATTCAAAACATGACCGGGGAAGAGTTGCTGCCTTAAAGCAGAGTCGACCTTAATGATGAGAATGGAGCAAAGCCCCTGGGACCCCCTTTTGCTGATGTAGCAGGACTCAAAATGAGAAGAAACACAGTGGCTGCAACAATGGGCTCAAACATAAAGAGATTATGTACATGGGCAGTGTCAGGGAGTGGGTACCTTCTGGAAAGGGCAGGGGGGATGTGCTGGGTGCTGGTGAGGCCCTGCCTATCGCTTCTGCTGTGTGCACGGTGTATTCACCCTGTGCAAGTGCGGTGGACTGGACACCTGAGGTCCGTGTACTTCCCCCTGTCGGTGTTAAACTTCAACCTACACTTTTTTCCTTTTTTTGTATTTATTGGTTTTGGGGATTGAACCATAGGTTGTCGCACATGCAAGGCCAGCGTTCTACCAGTAAGCTGCACCCCTACGCCTTAATCAATCAGTTTACCAGCAATGTGTGTTGCTGGGCTGGCCACTGGGAGCAGGTGGGAGGGAACCATGTTAATGCAGGAGGCAGGCAGCAAGTGGGCCCAGGTGGAAGCCAGGGGGCTAATGAACGGAAGCAGGTGGAGGGAATTAGCTGGGGGATTGTGGGTAAGTGTGAGCAGAGGACGGTCATCGAGACTCCCAGGTGTGCAGCCTGGGCCCGAGCTGCATCACCCGTGGGGAAGCCAAGGGTTGCCAGGGGCAGCACGGTCCGTGGGAGACGCGGAGTCCGGAGCTGTCCTGACTCCTGAGCTGGGCCTCAGCCATGGGCGGCCTGGCATGGGCTGGACGCTGGGCCTCCTATGACTGGCGGCCCCGAGGGAGGGTGGGTGTCTGGGCCCCACACAGTCTCACCGGCTTCTTTGCCCCTGCAGGACCGACCCCATGAGACCCCCTGCGCTGGAGACCCCCGTCTCTACCAGGACAAGGCCGCCGGCAGGTGCTGTTACCGCTGCTCCTCGGGTGAGTTGGGGGTACTGGGGGCAGGGTGGAGGGGATCTCTGTCCTCTGGGGGGTTGGGGAGTGGGGATGAGGAGAGTCAACTGTTGCTGTGGGTTAAGGGTTTCCAAGGCCACCCCTGATGTCGCAGGATCTGGCGGGGCCGCTGTTGGGGTCAGGCTAGGTTCATTGCTACTGCGGGGAAGAAGGTCCCTCAGTTTCTGTTTTTAACAACAGCTGCCCCTTACTGAACCCTTGCCACAGATACCCCAGTCTGAGACACTTCCGTGCATTGCATCAGCTCCTCTCTTGCTCCCAGTGACCCGTTATTAGCCCTGTTTTGCAGATAAGGCTATCGGGGGTTCAGCAAGGTTAAGTAACTTGCAGAAGGTCACAGAGCTGAGACATGGTGGATCTACCCAGGGCTGGAGCCCAGGGCTCTGCGACCCCAGAGCCTGGGCTATCAACCTCTGCCTGACTGCCGGTCACATCTGGGGCCTGGAAGCCCTTTGCAGTTCTTGTCTGCCCCTGCCTGCCCCACAACCTTGGTTTGTCTCTAGGGTGACTGGGGCTGTGATTTCTAGGGCAGCAGAGCTTACTTGACCAGAGCTGCCTTCCTGGAATGCTCACCCATCCTAGGACGGCAATGACTCCTAGTAGCTTACCAGCATACCCTTCTGGAACATTCTTCAATGATGCTCAGGCCTAAGGATGTGAGCAATTAGAACAGTCGAGGGGCATTCTGGTCCACTGTGGTTGGCATCAAAAGTCCCAAGGCACATGCCGTGGCCTTAGCGGGGTGGGGCATGAGATGAGGGTACGCTGTGGTCCCTGAGGGGAGACGTTAGCGATGACACGGAGCGTGGGAGGAAGTCTGTGTGCGTGGCTGCTTTACTGTAGCTGCCACCCGCTTTGAGGCCGTTGGGACATTGAAAGTGGGCGAGTGTCGTCTGGAGGGCTTCCTGAGGCGGGGAGGGCCGAGGCCCACCTGCCCAGCATTGAGTCATCCAGCCAAGGTGGCAACGAGGAGTGGCACAAAGGTCATGAGAGGATGTGGCTGGAGCTGAGTGAGACCCCCAGTAGGCTGTTCCTAGACCTGTGGCCGCTTAACTCCCCACAGAGGTGGCCCGTGGCCAGCAGAGCATTTGGGAAATATACTGATACTTTGTTTCCAGGAATGATTCTAAATTGTCACTGCAGGGGGGAAAGCAAAATCCTGCTCTCTTTCTTGCCTTATTTCACAATTTCATGCTGATTAGGAAGGACAAGGCAGGTGGGCGCTCCTGCTGTATTCCAAGCTTGGGGCCTCAGGGCGTGGCTGCCCCCAGCTCCTCCCTGCCCTTTTCCCTCACCCAGCCCCTGTCCCTCTGTCTGTCTACCCATCCTTATGGGGCTGCTTGGGCCGCCATAACAACGTACTGCAGGTGGGGTGGTGTGGATGACAGCTGTTTACTTCCCTTTGGTTTTGGAACCTCGAGGGTCCAAGGTCAAGGTCCTGGCAGGATGGGGTTCTGGTCAGGGCTGTCTTCCTGGCTTTGGCCAGCCACCGCCCCCCTATGCCCTGCAGCCTCACTTAGCCTTGTTGTTGTTAGGTACCGTCGAGTCGAGTCCGACTCATAGCGACCCTCATAGGGTTTTCAATGGCTGACTGTTTCGGGATTGCCTTGGGAGTGGGTTGCCACATCCTTCTCCCATTTTGCGGTGCTGGGAATCAATTTCGGGACCTCAGAGACTGCAGAGCAGCGCTCTACCAACTGAGCTAAATCCCATCCCCTCGCTTAGCCTTAACTACCTCCTAAAACCCCTCTCCAAATACAGTTCCCTTGAAGGCTAGTGTTTCAGCATACAAATCTGGGGGAACTCAGTTTAGTCCAGAGCACCCCCCATTTCCCCCTCTATCTTCCATTCCCTCCCCCCTCCCTTCCCATTGCCCTCATCCCGCAGCTCATCAGCGCCCCTTCGCTGGTTTGTCCATCCTCTGTCCGTGCGTCCCACAACTCTTCATCGCTTGCTCCAAGGGCAGGTCGCATGTCACCTTTCCAGCACCTTCTCCCTCCCTCTTCCCATGGGTTTTCAGGCCTCTGGGCCTGCGGACCTGCCGACGTCCCCTCCTGGCCCCAGCACCCGTGCCGCCGGGGGCCTTCCCTTGTGGTCCTTTGTGGGGGTCCGCTCCCCCACCTCTCTCCTCAGGGGTGTCTCCCTTCTGCCCTCAGAGTGGTGGCCACAGGGCACCGCGGTTCCAGTGGCAGGGATGGGACACACCCTTCCTTCTCGTCCCCCTCTGTCCCCTCTGATCCCAGTGGTGATAGAGAACTGGGGGACAGGAAGGGACATCCTCCTGCCTGGATTTCCTCCACTCAGAAGCTGGGACCTGGGAAGAGGGGGGCTCTCCTCTTTCTACTCCCTTTTTCCTGAGCAGCCCTGGCCTGTGCGGTGGGCAGGGCGCTTTGCTGGGTTTTATTGGCCCTGCGTTTCCAGGCAAACCACAGAGGAAAACCAAATAACCCTCCTTCCGTCTTCTAGGGGAAATTTCTGACATTTCACCTGCCCTCAGCTGTGCGGCAGGGTGTGCGTGTGGGTGGGCTGGTAGAGGAAGGGAGCCCAGAGACCTTTGAGTTTGAGAGATTGAGAGGTCTTCGAATCCCTCCCCTTATCTAACAGCTGCTCCCTGGCCTTCCACTTACCTCCCCTCCGTGACATGACGAGGAGCTCATTCTGCCTCATCATAACAATAACCCCAGTTCATACTTACAAAGCATGCTGTCTACCAGGCACCGTACTGGGCTCTTTGCCTACATGAGCTCCTTGAACCCTGATAAGAAACCCAGAGAGAGACCTTGGATATAGAGAGGGTCAGGGATTTGCCCGAGGTCCCCTGCTAGCAAGCAGCTCAGCCAGGGCTTAAATGTGGCCGTCTCATGGACATTCCTGGGCTTCTGCCTGTACTTGGTGTACAGGGGCAGTAGGGGGCAGGAGAGCGTATCTCAAGGAGCCTGTAGGGGCCACACATCCCTTCCTATTTTGAGCTGCACTTCCTGGACCTGATGGTGCCTGGCCTCCCTCCCACATGAAAGGATTTTGCCTGCAGACGCCTGAGGCCTGGGTCCCCCCCCCCGTCGTGGTCAGCAGCGAGCATGGCTTGCTGCGTGCCAGGGAGGGGCATCCCACCTTGTGTGAGGAACGGAGGCCTCTCTGTGGGCTGCGGGCAGGAAGGAGGAGGAGGAGGGCTTCATGGGGCCTTGCAGGCTGCAGCTACCCTTCGGTAAATATTGGCTCCTGTGTACGTCACCTGTCTGGGTGACAGCCGCTGCCCTTGCTGACCCCTCTCGATTCATTGTCCCTTCCGTGCGCCAGGCTTCAGAAGCCTGAAAGGACAGCATCCCTGGGCTTTGTTTGACAGCTGGGCTCTCTTTTGTCCTCTGGCACTTGCCCCCCCCCCCCGCCCCCCCGCCCCCAAGCCATTTCTCATGAGGCTTCCAAGGCCCTTCGGCCCTGATCTGTGCTTGATCAACATTGCCCAGCCTGGACCCAGCTATCGGCCTCCCTGCCCCAAGCCTTGGTGTCCCCCATGGGTCTGCTCTGCTGACCCGCATTCTGCTTGGCAGGACCTGGCTGTCTGTGCCTTCCTGTAGGTCATAGGGCTCGGCTGGTTCTCACTCAATTTTTGTTTTTGTTTTTGTTTTTGTTTTTGCAGTTGTACTAGGAAGTTGAACCTAGGGTTTTGCACATACTTTGCAAGTGCTCTACCACTGGGCTATACCCTCAGCCTTCTTTTTTATTTTTTATCTTGAGCATCCCACTAAATTGCACAGGCTGCCTCTGATCTCAAACATGCAATCCTCCTGCCTCAGCCTCCAGAGCCCCTGGGATTACAGGCGTGCGCCACTGCGCCTGGCTCTCACTCAGTCTTTAAGTGAATGGGAGGAGGAACATGGCTGAGCACACTTTTCTATGACAGCCCGGGCCCTACTGGGAGGATCCAAGCTCTCATTGTTCCCTAGCGCCTCCCTCTGCCACTCTGTCCTACCCACCCCTCCCACTGACCTGGTTTGCCTCAGTGTTAAGAACTCCACCAGGGCTTTATTTGTGAAAGGAGGAGGAGGGGAGTGTGGAGAGGGAAGGAGAGGGGAGGAATTAGGATCAGCACAATGTAGCTGCGTGCAGGGTCCCACAGGTGTGAGGAGGAGGCCGTGGTCTTATACCCCACTGGTTGAAGGGGTCACGTACTTACATGTGAAGGATACTTCAGAGGGTGTTGTGTTGAGAGCTCAGAGCACAAGGGTTAGGAGTCTCAAGACAAAAAATTTAAAATAGCCGGGCACGGTGGCGCACACCTATAATCCTAGCAACTCGGGAGGCGGAGGCAGGAGAATGGCAAGTTCGAGACTGGATGCAGTCTGCATAATTTAGCGAGACCCTGTCTCAAAAAGTAAAGAAATGGGCTGGGGGCGCAGCTCAGTGGTCCGGCACTTGCAAAGCATGCAGGCATGAGGCCCTGGGTTCAACCCCTAGTACTGAAAAAAAAAAAAAAAATGAGTTGAGGGTGCAGCTTAGTGGTAGAGCACTTGCAAAGTATGTGTGAGGCCATGGGTTGAATTCCTAAGAACCACAAAAAAAAAAAAAAAAGAAACTTTATATCCAAGTCCTCCCACAATACCACACTAATCTCTTCTGGAGGGCAGAGTCCTCATGGCCTAATCATCTCTAGCGATTTCACCTCTCGATGGCTGCTGCTTTGGAGATTAAGGTTCCTACACGTACCATGGGGGACACCTTCACACCACTGCAGCCCCTTATGTCCACGACTTTCCTGTGGGGCTCACCACTCCAGTGTGGTTATCTCTCTGGGCCCAGATGTGGAGCAGGAACCTCACATAAAACCTCTTTTCCCAGCTGGGTGCAGTGGCACACGCCTGTAATCCCAGCGGCTCAGGAGGCAGAGGCAGGAGGATTGCAAGTTTGAGACCAGAGGCAGTCTGCGTAACTTAGTGACACTGTCTCAAAAGAAAAGTAAAAAACAAAAAAACCCCACCTCTTTTCCCAACAGGGAACCCACAGGGATCGGGTGAGTGCGACAGAGTAAGAGACACCTCAGGAGGTCTCTTAAAAACCCAGCTCTTTTCTTGTACTGCCATAGCTCTTACAAGTGCTGGTGCTTTGTAAGTGTTACATAGCTCTGAGGGTTACAGCCATAGGTGTGGTAGCTCTCGATGGTGGTCCACTCACTGGGGTCAGTCTCCCATGTTGGTCCGATGGCTGCTCCCATGTTCTTCTCTCCTTGATGGTCGTCCTCTGGTGCCTCTTGAAATCTTCTCCTCTTGCTAGCAGTCTTCTGTCCCCATTGTAGTCAGGGTGGAATGGTGGATAGAGCAAGAGAGCAAGGGGTGAGTGAGCTCTCCTTTTATACTTCTTGGGACCAATCAGAACTCAGGGCTTTGTTTGGAAGTGGCCAATCATATTCTAGGGGCGTAACCCATTGCAAGCCTTATGCAAATGTGGTGAAACTAGGTTGCTTAACTGATAGGTGGGGAGGAGGCAGGGTGTAACAAATCATAGGCCTTCCCTTAGTAGCCAATAGGGTGATAGGGTACTACCTATCAGAAGACAAGGGAATTAAGGTGAGGCATGCCCTGGCTGTGCCAGGCAGGGGCCATTTTGCCCTGGCCTAGTGGATTCCAGCCTGGTGCATTAGGGCCTAGGGGAGCCTCACAGCTCTATGTGGGCCACATAGGCCTCCATCTATTTCCCTTCCTCTCTGCACCCCATATTTATCCCTACACTTTCCTTCCCTTCTTGTCTGCACAGTGGCCCACCCAGCACTCCCTGCCCTTGGCCAAGCCGGCCTGGCCCCAGTCCATCCCCAGCCTGCAGGTCTTTGAGGCCACCAGGAGGGACCTTGGAGCAGGGTCTTCCAACCCCAGGTCCAAAGCAGCAGGAGAGAACATGGATGGTTCAGATCTGACCACATGCTGCCTCTGCTCTGGCTTCCTGAGGCTGGGGATGCCCTGGACCACCACCAGGGGAAAGGGTGTGGGGGGGCAGTTCTCCAAGGACACCTGGGTTGGGAAGACCTTCCAAGATGTGGCTGCTGCTGCAGGCTGGTGGGATCTTGGCCAAGGCCACTTGGAGCCCTGGGAACCTGCTGCTGGGGGCCCTGACTGTGGTGGGGCACTCAGAGGAGGCTTCCCTGAGGAGGTGACATCTCAAGGGGTCCTGAGAATGAGCAGGAGCTATCCAGGCTGCTGTGGAGAGAGGATGCTAGAGTGAGAGGGAGGAGCATGGGCAAAGGTCCTGAGGTGAGCAGGGACGGCCGCTCGGGAACTGGAGTGGAGCCGGGTGTGGGGGCACACACCTGTAATCCCAGCCTTAGGGAGGCTGGGGCAGGAGGATCGAGAGTTAGAAGCCAACCTGTGTGACTTAGTAAGTTTGAGGCCAGCTGGCTACATAACAAGACTTCATCTGAGACAGAGGGGTGGGGTGGGGCAAGGGTTTGTGTGTGTGCACGCATGCGCGATCGATCAAGCCAGCGAGCAAACACCAATATGAATTGGGACTGGACTAGGAGTTTCATTTCTCCAAAGCCCAAAAAACCAGGGAGCTGGGAAGAAGGGCTGGTAGCCCAGATGTGGGGAGGGTCAGCTCTCATATGGGGGTCCTGGGGCTAAAGCAGCTGGGGCCAGGCTGCCTGGTGGCCCTGATGCCCAGCCAGAGCTGAGAGGCGGTGATGGAAATGTTGGGCCCAGCTGTTCTTCTATGTGGAGAGATGTAAGAGACTGGGTGCAGGGTGTCAGATGTAGACTGAGGCCATCAGGGCAGAGGGGCACTTGGGCCCCAGTTCTGAGAGCACCTGTGTCCCTTGGGCTGCCCCTGACACCAACTCGGTCCTCTAAGAGGAAGATCTGTCTGGAAAATGGGAGAGCGGGAGAGGAGCTGTGAACGCGCCCAGGGCCTGGGTGCTCTTTGCATAGGTTGCCTTGTTCTTCCCCCAGGGCCTTTGCACAAGCAGGTGCCTCTGCCTGCGATGCTCTCCCCTGCTCTGCACGCTGCCTGCAGCGCTCTGTCCTGCAGGGCTCCGAGGGGGTCTTCCTCCCGCCCTCCCTGCCTCCCTGCCTGTCTTTCTCGTGGCTCCTGCTTCGTCGTCTTCACGGCCAGTGTCCATGTGGAAGCCCGCTCGCTCATTTCTTTAGCTACTGGTTTCTCTTCCCTGGACTGGCAGGTAAGATCCAGGACAGTGGGGGCTCTGCCTTCTTTGGCCCCTGAGCTGGGACCTGGGACATGGCTGGTGGTCAGTGCGTGTGCGCTGAGGGACAAGCGACCTCACTGTCCAACTGGCCACTCTGAGCCCTTGCGTGTGTCCTGCGGCAGAACATTCCTAAGCTCACCTGGCGCAGCCTGTGGTGCTGCCTGGCAATTTTAAGAGGACCTAGAGGAGGGGCATGGGAGAAGGATGAGGCAATCCACTCCCAAGGCAATCCCAAAACAGTCATTGAAAACCCTGTAAGGATCGCTATGAGTTGGACACGACTTGATGGCACCTAACAATAACAACAACAACAACAGAGGAGGTGCGGTGCGGTCTGATGGTTAGGAACGTTCCACAAGGAAATGGGATTCAGCCTGACCTAGCTGGATGCCGAGGCTTCTGGGCAGGTGGAGATGGAGCTGGAGAGGCACCTTAGCTGGCACAGTGAACTTCTGTGCTAATGGTCTGGGGCTGTTGGAGCAGAGGCCTGAGCGGCTTGTTGTCGTTAGGTACCACGGAGTCAAGTCTGACTCATAGCCACCCTATGTACACCAGGAAACACTCCCCGACACTGTGCCATGCACGGCACTATGTCCGCGCTTCTCTGCTATTCATAGGGCTTTCACTGGCTGATTGTTTTGGGGCTTGCTTCGGAAGTGGGCTGCCATGTCTTTTTTCCATTTTTGTAGGGCTGGGGATCTGACCCAGGGCCTCAGAGTGCACAGAGCAGCGCTCTGCCAACAGAGCTCAACCCCAGCCCCCTGAGCAGCTTAAACAATAGTAATGTATCGCCTCCCATTTCTGGAGGCAGGAAGTCCTAGATCAAGGCGTCCGCAGGACTGTGCTCCCTCTGAAGGCTCTAGGGAAGGACCTGGCCTCTCCCAGCTTCTGGTAGCTTCTTGGCTTGTGGCAGCAGAGCTCCAGGCTTTGCATGGCATTTTCTCTGTTTATCACCTGTCTAGGTCCAAAAGTGGGGCTGGGATTTAGCTCAGTTGGTAGAGCGCTGCGCTGCAGTCTCTGAGGTCCCGAGTTTGATTCCCAGCACCGCAAAAATAGGAGAAGGGCCTGGTAATCCACTCCCAAGGCAATCCTGAAACAATCAGCCATTGAAAACCCTATGAAGGTCCCTATGAGTCGGATACAAACTCGACGGCACCTAACAACAACCTGAGTGTTACCCTTGGGAGAAGGACCTGGCAATCCACTCCCAAGCAATCCCGAAACAGTCAGCTATTGAAAACCCTATGAGGGTCGCTATGAGTCGGATACCGACTCGACGGCACCTAACAACAACAACAGGTCCAAAAGTCTCCTTCCTTCTCCTTCCCCTTCCCCTCCCTCTCTTCCTTCTTCCCTTCCTCCCTCCCTCCCTTCCTTCCTTCTTTCCTTCTTTCCTCCCACCCGCCCTCCCTCCCTTCCTTCCTTTTCTTTCTTCCTTCCTTTTTCTCTCTCTTCTCTTCTCTTTTCTCCCTCCCTCCCTTTCTCTCTCTCCCTCTCTCTCTCTCTTTATTTCTATCTTTCTTTTCTTTCTTTCTTTCTTTTGGTGGTACTTGAGGGTTGAACGCAGGGTTCACACATACTATGCAAATGCTCTGCCATGGGGCTGCACCCCTGGCCCAATTTTATTTTTTTATTTTGAGTCAGGGTCTTGCTAAGTAACGCAGGGTGCCTCTGGCCTCAAACTTGCATTCCTCCTGCCCCAGCCTCCTGAGTCGCTGGGACTACATGTGAGCCACTGTACCTGGCTCCCAAAGGTCCCTGTCTCCTAAGGACACCAGGTGTACTGAAGGAAGGCCCAGCCTGTGACCTCATTTTGACTGGTTTAACTCTGTAAAGAACCTTTTTCCAAATAAGGTCACATTCTGAGACATAAGATGTTACGATCCCATCTTTTATTTTTATTTTTGGAGGGCACGGAATTCAACCCATAACAGCATTCAGGACATATGGTTTGTTAGAGAACAGATTGAAATTCGGGGTGAACTGAGGTAGAGAGCGCACTAGGTGAGCCGTGTGCAGGAACGCTAGAGCAGGAGTCTGGGGTCACGGGAATGAGGCTGAGGAGGCTGTATTCATGAGGTTGGCAGAACATGGGTGTAAGGAGTAAGAATAAGGATAGGAATTAATTGCGTGTAATAGAAATAAAGGATAGGAATTAATTGTGTGTAATAGGAATAAGAATTAGGATAGAAACTAATTAGAAATATAAGTGAATGATGAAATCAACTGTGTGTAAGCCCCTCTGGGACTGCCCCAGGGGAGAGTGACCTGTGTGCACGAGAGTGATAAGGATAGACCCCTGGCACCCAATAACCACATGGCACAATGACGTAATGCAAGATAACCAGATGGAGCACAGACTCCACACTGAACTGTATAAAAAAGAGAAGAGCCTTGACAGCAAGCAGGCTTCCTCCAATCCGAACACTTATCATATTTTTTCTTAATTTCCTGTGGGGTATATGCCCGCACATTTAAGGAAGCTAGCCTTTTGCCCATTAATCTGTCTTTATCTATATCTAAAATGGAAGGGACTTCTTCTTTATTAACTCTCAATACCAGTGGCTCTACCACCTGTGGTGGTTCTATTATCTGTGCCTGTGGTGTTAGTAGCACGATGATCTTTAGCTGATCTTTAGTTGATCTTTAGTTCAGGAGCACCTGTAAGCTTTTGCATTGTATTTTTGGTGTCCTGCCAGGACTTTCACCTGTAGCCGTAGCCCTGTGGAATCCGATCCCGTCAGATCTCAGAAGCTAAGCAGGGTCGGGCCTGGTTAGTACCTGGATGGGAGACCACCTGGGAATACCAGGTGCTATAGGCTTGGGAGAAGGACCTGGCAACCCCCTCCCAAAAATCAATCTGCCATTGAAAACCCTAAGAACAGCAGAGAAGCACTGACAATAGTGTTTCTCCTGTTGTACAGAGGGTCGCTATGAGTCGGATACCTACTTGACGGCACCTAACAACAACAACAAGCCAGGACTTTCTTATTGCTGCCCTAATATCAGCATTCTGATATTGATCTTCTTCGGGAGAATACTGAGATTCCATCTTACTCTTTTTCATTCTTTCCTTTATTTTCCATTTCTTTATCCCCTTGATCATTTTGTTCATTTTGGTGTTATTATTATGGATGTTATAATACAAGGCTTCTGTGTCTTTCTTTTCTCCAATACCAAATCAAATTATTAATTGGTGAGTTTTGTAATAATTGATTAACTTTTTGTCTGCCAATTAAATTATTAGTCGATGGGTTTATAATAATTGAATAATTGATTCAATTTGGTCTGCCAACTTAAATTGTTGAATTTTGTCTGCCCGTCGCACTAGCCGTTTTTAGTCAGCCAATTCCTCATATACTCCTTTCCCCATGCGCGCTATAACCCGCTCTTCCTACAGAGATTGCTCTCTGCAGTTAGCATCGAGGCATCAAGGTGCTAGGAGCTTCCCCGAGGAGTGGTGGATATACCTTACTCCTCCCCACATTGGCTCCAAGCCGTTGGGGTGTGGGAAGGCCTTACTACCCCACTTCCTTTGACTCTTCCTACAGGAATTGCTCCCCGTAGTTGGCGTCGGGGTGGTGGTTTCAGCTTCCCCTCGTCCAGCGAGGAGGGGTGGATACACCTTACTCCCCCCGGTTGGCTTCAAGGTGTCTTGGTGCACAGAGATTCTATGAGAGAACTGGCTGCCCACTTGGCTGGGCTGTACTTCAAATTCCACCAACAGAGAATAGCTAAATTTTAACAGCTAGCAGACATAGCCCTAGTCTCAAGTCTGTGGTTTCAGTTTCAATCCGTCTCTTATGGAGAACAGATCCTGCCCACTACGCCAGCTGTCCTGAGCGAGAAATGGGGATGGAGCTGAGCGAGAATCTCTTCCTCACTTATGGTGAGGTTGGGAATAAGAGGACCAGATATTGTCACTGGCAGGAAACCTTTATTGCTACACACAGGGTTAGTTCACACACACACATTCACCCTGGCACACCGATCCCTGGCACCTCTGTAGTCGCACCTGATGATGCAGGTAAGCCTCGAGATCTGTCCGGTGGAGTGGTGTCCTCGGCTTTCCGTCCCAATGTCCTTCCTCTCATGGCTCACGCGGAGATGGTGGGGACGTGGCGATGGTTCCTCTGTTTGTGGGGGGCTCAGCGTGACATGGAGTCTGTCATCGTTCAGATTGGAGGAAGCCCGCTTGCTGTCAGGGTTCTTCTCTTTTTTATACAGTTCAGTGTGGAGTCTATGCTCCATCTGGTTGTCTTGCATTGATGTCATTGTGCCGTGTGGTTATTGGGTGCCAGGGGTCTATCCTTATCACTCTCGTGCACGCAGGTCACTCTCCCCTGGGGCAGTCCCAGGGGGGCTTACACACAGTTGATTTCATCATTCACTTATATTTCTAATTGGTTTCTGTCCTTATTCCTATTACACACAATTCCTATCATTATTCTTACTCCTTACAATGGGGTAATTAAAATGTGGTAGGCTCTGTGATAGGTGACCCATTGCTCCCTGGAGAGGGGCAGTGAAAGAGCCATCTTGAGAAGGGGGCAGTCTTGTATAAAATTCAGACATTGAGGAGACTTTGCTCACAAGGAAGTATGGGATTACCATGGAGTTCAGTGTAGGACAGGAAGCGCAAGCATCCCTGATCGATTCTATCAGGGGTCCTGACCAAGTCTCTGAGGCAGTGATGCTTCAGCTGTGACATGAAGCTTGAGTGGGAGTTTGTTGTTGTTGTTGTTAGGTGCCGTTGAGTCCTATCCGACTCATAGCAACCCTCATAGGGTTTTCAATGGCTGACTGTTTCGGGATTGCCTTGGGAGTGGGTTGCCACGTCCTTCTCCCATTTTTGTGGTGCTGGGAATTAAACTCGGGACCTCAGAGACTGCAGAGCGGTGCTCTACCAACTAAGCTATATATCCCAGCCCCGGGAGTTTATTAGGGGTGAGGAATCTTCCTGGATGAAGACCAGCTTGTGCAACGGCCCTGGGACAGAGGGGAGCATGGCCCATTGGGGGAACAAGGCAATGGCAGTGTGGCTAGAGATGAGACAGAGAGGCGGGGGTGGAGGTGTGCAGAACCTCGTTAGCCCTGTAAGGACCGATGCTTCTGTCTGGGAGCCAAAGGCTTTCAAAGAAGCCTTTGAGACTTTTAGGCGAGGAGTGGCTGGGACAGATGTACTGCTCAGAAAGACACCAAGGGACTCACTGGTGTTTTCTGAGTCGAAGAGGGACAGCCATCAGGCTAGTGTTTTTGAGAGGTCCTTGCACATTATTCTAGAGCAGCGTCCATGGACTCCCAAAGATGGATTTCAGGGGTCTACGAACCAATATGTGTTCATTTATTTTAATTAGCCTCTAATTAGAGTTCCCTATGAATTCTTTTCTTTATGAATTAAGGTGGCAAAGTACAGTTACTTGTAGTTTTGACACCAGCAGAAATCACAGATATTCTCATACTGTATTACCTTAGCTGCAGAGGTCATGAAATATTATTTAGGATCAACGTTATCTTGAAACCATGGGAATTACTGCACCTTGTTACTTAATGAGTTTCCAGGGAAATATCATGATATCTTATATTGTTTAGTGCTTTTGTAACCATATTCCAGTATCAGTGGGTTCCGTTGTACTCCTGTGTTTTTAGTTTATGCCTCTGTGGTATTATGTGGTCCCTGTAGGCATCCCCAGAGTGACCAGGGGCACAAGAACAGTTGGGAGCACCTGGGCCAGATGATCATGGTGGTCGTAACTCAGAAGCCTGAGGAAGACACAAGAGAGACGATGGGCTCAGTAACACTGAGGTCCACGGGGTTTGAATCATGTCCTCAGGAGTCCATTCTCTCCAACTCCAGCCTCTGCTGGCTTCTGAGGTGCCTCCCTCTTAAACAGGTCTTGTCTCCACCATGCCCCGCCTGCAGAGGCCACGCCATAGGCAGCCCTGGGCTTCCATGGGCCTCTCAACCAGAAATCTGGTGGTAAAGGAAGGACCTCTTTCCTGACGGTGTTTGTGAAAGCTCTCAGGGATGGGGCTCATTGGCTGGCACGGAGATGTCTGCGCCATGCTGAACCAATCACAGTGGTAAGGTGGAGTGCTCCAGTTGGTCCGTTTGAGTCATGTGCCCATCCTCAGCCAATTACGTTGGCGAGAAGGAGGATGCGTCCTGATTGGCCTGCCTGGGTCATGTGCTCCTGGTAGAACCAAGCTGTTGGAAGCCACGTGCAAGAACGTGGCTGGCCTGAGACAGGCAGGGTAGGCAGGAGCCCTTGCAGACATCTTGGGTCCCCGCAGTCCTTTCTCCTGTGACTCCGTGGCAACATCCTGCCTCTCCTGCCCCTGCAGAGTGGGAGGTGGGGGTTGCTGGGTGGTTTGCGGGCCCCTCAGTCAGGCTGGGTTAGGGTCCTCAGGGTCTCCACTCCTCATGGCCTCCCACATTCCTGCAGAGAAACAGGACTCCTCCTGGGAGTGACCCCTGCTCAGATGGCGCTCGCTGTTGCACTTTCCTCGCTCTTATCTTCACAGTCTCTTTAGTCCTTGCAGCAACACAAGGAGATGATGTTGTTAGGTGCCATGGAGTCAGGTCGACTCATAGCGACCCTATGTACAGCAGAATAAGACTCTCTGACACTGTGCCATGCCTGGCACCATGTCAGTGCTTCTCTGCTGGTCATAGGGTTTTCTTTTCTTTTCTTTTTTTTTTTTTTTTTTGTGGTACTGGAGGTTGAACCCAGGGCCTTGCGCTTCTATGCTGTAAGTGCTGAACCACTGAGCTGCGCCCCCAGCCCAGTTTTTTTACTTTTTGAGATAAGGTCTTGCTAAATTACACAGACAGCCTCTGGTCTCGAACTTGGGATCCTCCTGCCTCCGCCTCCCAAGCCGCTGGGATTACAGGCTTGCGTCACGGCGCCTGGCGGTCATAGGGTTTTCAATGGCTGATTATTTCTGGAGTGGCTGCCAGATCCTTCTGATTTTGCAGTACTGGGGATGGAACCCAGGGCCTCAGAGAGTACAGAGCAGCACTCTTAATCTACTAAGCTAAACCCCAGGTTGTTGTTGTCAGGTGCCATCCTGTCATGTCCGACTCATAGTGACCCTCATAGGGTTTTCAATGGCCAATTGTTGTGGGAGTGGACTGCCACATCCTTCTCCCGTTTTTTTCAGTGCTGGGGATCAAACTGGGTCCTCAGTGCAGAGCAGCACTTTACCAACTCAGCTAAACCCCAGCTTCATAGGTCTTATTAACTTAGCGTGGATGTTGTTGTTGTTGTTGTTAGGTGCTGTCGAGCCAAGTCCGACTCATAGTGACCCTCATAGGGTTTTCAATGGCTGATTGTTTCGGGATTGCCTTGGGAGTGGGTTGCCACGTCCTTCTCCCATTTTTGTGGTGCTGGGAATCAAACCTGGGACCTCAGAGACTGGAGAGTGGCGCTCTACCAACTGAGCTAAACCCTAGCCTCATAGGTCTTATTAACTTAGCGTGGATAGAGTCATTGTAATGGATGAGTTGGCAGGCCTGGAATCCCAGGCCTGGCTCCTCCCCGCACCTACACCGCTGGCTAGGGGACCGCAGGCAAGGTCGGTTCCTACAGCTGAGACCCAGGAATTGGACCGACCCATCTGGGAGTTGCAGGTGGAGCTGGGAGGGGTGGAAGGCTGGTGGGGCAAAGTCTTTGCCAAAGTGGCCTGGCTTGGAATTTCTCTCCTTTTCTCAGGGATGGCCCCAGTGAAGCCATGTCCACAGCGGCCGGCCGACTGCAGGAAGGAGTGTGCGAGAGACTATTACCTGAACGGGGACGGCCACTGCACGGCCTGTGTGAGCTGCGTGGGAGGTAAGGACCTTGTTCTTGCGCCTTCTCAGGAGCACGGAGGAGGGACTCAGAGGGGAACCTGGGAGCTGGGGCGCACCAGGATTTGGTGCTGGAATTCTGTATTGTCCCCCGCTGCCTCAGTTTACCTGTCTGGATCTGCAAATTGACAGCAGAGGGCACTTACAGCCATATTTTTTTTTCTCTTTTTTTTTCTTTTTGGTCCTGGGGATCTAACCCTGGGCTTCGCATCTTCTAGGCAAGCACTCTACCCCTGAGTTAAATCTCCAGCCCCAGCCATACTTTTCAGACAGACTTAGCCTCCCATGTGTGGATCTTCAAAACCATTTTAGGATTTTTTCCTTATTCCTGCTTTGCAGGGAGGAATCTGAGGATTAGGGAGGCGAAGGACATTTCTAAAGTTGCAAAAGGCGGTAACTGGTAGAACTGGAGCCTGAGCTGGTGGCCCAGCACCCAGAGCTCTGAGGACTGGGTCCTTTTCTAAGACCCCAGCTTGCAGGATCTTTTAATAAGCTCTTTTTTTGTTAGTTGCTTATGCTTAGAGATGTGGTCTGGCATTTGTTTTATTTTTGTGTGGGATTTGGGGGGACAGATTGGGGAAATTTGTTGTGATCTTGTAACTTAATAAATTATTATTACAGCTGGGTGCAGTGGCGCATGCCTGTAATCCCAGCAGCTTGGGAGGCGGAGGCAGGAGGATCGCAAGTTCGAGAGCAGAGGCAGTCTGTGTAACTTAGCGAGACCCTGTCTCAAAAAGTAAAAAAAAAAAAAAATGGGCTGAGGGTGCAGCTCAATGGACCAGCATTTGCAGAGCATGCAAGCGTGAGGCCCTGGGTTTAACCCTCAGTACCAAAACAAACAAACAAACAAAATAATAATAGTAATAATAATTATTGTACTTGAAGCCTGCAGCTGTAGCACTGTGGCATCAGATCCCATCCAATCTTGGAAGCTAAGCAAGGTTGGGCCTGGTTAGTACTTGGATGGGAGACCACCTGGGAACTCCAGGAGCTGTAGGCTTGGGAGAAGGACCCAGCAACCTACTCCCAAAAATCAATCTGCCATTGAAAACCCTGTGAATAGCAGAGAAGCACTGATAAAGTATTTCGCTTGTTGTACTTCGGGTCGCCATGAGTTGGGTACTGCCTTGATGGCACCTGACAACAGCATCGTACTTGAGGGTTGAACCCGAGACCTCACACATACTTTCCAAGTGCTTGCTGCTGGGCTACACCCTGCATCCCGTTTTCTATGTTTTTATTGGGAGACAGAGTCTCGCTAAGTTGCACAGGCTGCCTCTGGCCTCAAATTTGCGATCCTCCTGCCTCAGCCTCCCCAGTCACTGGGATTAGATGTGTGTGCTACTGCTCCTGGCAATAGTCGTCTTTTTAAAGCGTTTGGTGTTTTTAAAAACGTGCGTTCTGTTCACTGTCTATGAAGTTCTCTATGTATCCTAGTAGATCAAGCTTGTTCACTGTGTTCCTCAACTCCTGTGTGTCCTTATTCATCACCTTTACTTGATTTCTGAGAGACACTTTAAGATCTTTCCTGCCAGCACACTTGTTCATCCATTAGGTTTTCAAATTTTTTCGATTTTTGCTTCAGATATGTCAAAGCTATGTTATTAGGTACATAAATATTCACAAATATTATTTTCTTGGTGATTTGGACCTTTTCTCTGCATGAAATATTCCTCTTTGTTCCTTCAAATGTTGTTGTTGTTGTTAGGTGCCGTCGAATCGGTATCCGACTCATAGCGACCCTCTCTGTTCAACAGGGGAAACACGATCGTCAGTGCTTCTCTGCTGTGCATAGGGTTTTCAGTGGCAGATTGATTTTTGGGAGGGGGTTGCCAGGTCCTTCTCCCAAGCCTACAGCTTCTGGTGTTCCCTGGTGGTCTCTCATCCAGGTACTAACCGGGCCTGACCCTGCTTAGCTTCCAAGATCTGACGGGATCAGATGCCACAGGGCTACCACTGCAGGCGTTCCTTCAAATACTTTCCCCCTTATTTCTGCTCTTGTTTGATACCAATACTGTCATTCCTTTTTCTTTAAATACATTAACGTTTCTCTGGTGTATATTTAAAATCTTGGCCAAGCGTCAGTGGTGCATGCCTGTAATTCCAGCGACTTCGGAGGCTGAGGCCAGAGGATCATGAGTTCAGGGCCAGAGACAGTCTGCATAACTTAGCAAGACCCTGCCCCAAATTCAGAAAAGTAAAAAGTAGTCCAGGGGTGTGGAGCCCAGTGATAGGGCACTTGCAAAGTGTGCATTAGGCCTTGGGTTCAACCCCCAAATACCGCCATAAATAAATAAATAATAAAATTTAATAAATGCGTTATATACATATATTTAATATATAATGTATAAATATATATAATATAAAATTACATATATAAAATATAAATAAAATATATAAATAAATATAAGTGTATAAATATATATATATAAATATTTAAGAAGCCAGGTATAATGGCACACATCTTTAATCCCAGTAACTCAGGAGGCAGAGGCAGGAGGATTGCAAGTTTGAGGCTAGAGGCAGCCTGCGTAACTTAGTGAGACTCTGTCTCAAAATACAAAGTAAAAAATGGGCTGGGAGTATGGTTCAGTGGTTGAGCACATACATTTGCAAAAAGCATGCATGAGGCCCTGAGTTCAACTGCTCGGTATTGCAAAAAGAAAAAAAATGATAAATAAAATTTAAAAAGAATAAAACATTTAAGATCTGGGCACAGTGGCACACATCAGTAATTCCAGCAATTTAGGAGGCTGAGGCAGGAGGATTATATGTTTGAGGCCAGAGACAGCCTGTGTAACTTAGTAAGTCCCTGTCTCAAAAAATAAAAAGGGGATAGGGGGTGTGGCTCAGTGGTGGAGAACTGGGTTCAACACCCTCTACTGGGGGAAAAAATAAACACCTGTAAGTGATACAGAGTTGCAAGGGTATAAAGGCAACGCTGTCCTCCTCAGCTTTCCATCTATAAGTAACTCATCATCGCATGAGCGACATGTCTCTGCACCTCTTCAGAGAGAGAGAAAGATGGGTAGTTTAGTGGCCAGACAGTCTGTAGGCACAAAGAAGGCATTTTAAAAGAATGGCGATGTATAATTTATGACATTAAAATGATCACATTTAATTTAAACCAATATAGCAGAGGAAGAAGAAACTTAAATGAAACCAAGGAATGACAAATCTTAGACAGATTAGTGTATTTTTTTTTTCTCTTGAGGATTTTGTTATGAAGCCTGGGATGACCAGGAACTCATGATCCTCCTGCCTCAGCCTCCTGAGTGCTGGGATTATAGATGTGTGCCGACAGCACATCTGGATTATTCTATTTTTATGAAATGAGATGTTGTTATTGTTAGGTGCTGTTGAGTTGTGTCCAACTCATAGTGACCCTTATAGGGTTTTCAATGCCTGATTGTTTTGGGATTGTCTCGGGAGTGGATTGCTATGTCTTTCTCCCATTTTTGTGGTGCTGGGAATTGAACCCGGGACCTCAGAGACTGCAGAGCAGCTGTCTACCAACTGAGCTAAATCCCAGCCCGTGCGTGACATGAGATAGCAGTTCCTTAAAAATCCCTCTGAAATTAAGAAAAGCCTAGCATGAGTGAGGCCCTGGGTCTGAGTCTTAGCACTGAAAAAAAGAAAAAGAAAAAAAGGTTTTGAAAACCAATGTGTGAATCCAGGTGCGGTGGCAAATACCTATAATCCAGTGACTTGGGAGGCGGAGGCAGGAAGAGTGCAGGTTTGAAACCAGAGGCAGCCTTTGTAACCTAGTGATAATGTAACCTAGTGATACCCTGTCTCAAATTTAAAAGAATAAAAAAGGGGCTTTGGGTGCAGCTCAGTGGTAGAGGACTTGCAAAGCATGTGGGAGGTCCTGGGTTCAGCACCCCAGTACTGGGGGAAAAAAAAAAGAGAGGAAAGAAAAAGAAAACCAATGAGTGGTTAAGATCACAAAAGGAACCATTCTTTCTTGTGGTAAAGTCACAGTCTACTTTTTACAGTTTTTGGACAGTAGAGAAGAGATTGACTTCCTGTAGTGAAAAATGGCATTGTTATCTTGCTTACTGTCCCAGCCTCTTCCTGACTTGTGTTGCTTACGTTAGTTTTACTTTGTTGTCATCTGTGATGTTGGTATAATTTTTGAGAACCATAAGTCCATTGGCATGTTAGCTTTACTTTGATTTGTCACTTGGTTAGATTTCAGGATCTCTCTCTCTCTCTCTCTCTCTGTGTGTGTGTGTGTGTGTGTGTGTGTGTGTGTGTGTGTGCTGGGGATTGACCCCAGAGTCTGGTGCCTCCTAGGCATGCACTCTACCACTGACCTACCTCCCCACTTCAGGTGGCTTTTTCAAGGAAGGCCCATTTTGGCAATATTCCCTGAGTTCTTTCATCTTTGAGAATCTTTATTGCCTTCATGCCTCTTATTTGCTTGTTGTGTTTCTTCATTTATTGTGGTGCTGAGGGTTGAACCCAGGTCCTCACACATGCTTGGCAGGTACCTACCACTGAGTTACATTCCCAGCCCTGTTGCCTTTGTACTTGAATGGTAACTTGGGCAGGCCTAATATTCTTGGGACATATAATATCCGTGGGGTACATGATATTCTTGGGATCCATTTTCTCTAGAACTTTGTGCACACTGGTCCATGGTCTTCTTGTGCTAAAAGTTGCTTGGAGGGATCTGCAATTAGCTTTCCCCTTAGTAGGTGACTGTGAAATCATTCTTTATCGTTGAGGATCAATACCTTAACCACAATATGCCTTGATATTGTTTGTAAACAGTTCTTCCTAGGATCTGGCATGTCTTTTCTACCTGTAGATTTAGCTCTTCCTTCACTTTGGGAAAACTGTTATAGGTTTTATCTTTGGTCGGTATCATATATGACAATGTGAATTTTGTGGACCTCATTATTCCTGATGTTGGAGTATCTTTTTCTGGCATGTTAGTCAGTTTTCCATCACTGTGACAAAATGCCTGAGAAAATCAGCATATAAAGAGGAAAGGTTTATTTCGACTCATGGTTTCAGAGTTTCAGTCCGTGTTGCTTGGCTCTGTTGCCTTTGGGCCTGTGTTGCAGCAGCACAACATGGTGGAGCAAAGATGCTTCCCTCACCTCCTGAAAGCAACAGAAGAGACCAGTGTCCCAGAAGCCCCTGTGAGGGCACACCCCCAGTGACCCAAGACTTCTCATTAGGCTCAGCCTCTTTTGTGTAATTTGTAATTTGTTTTTGAGGCACAATCTCACTGATTTGATTTGTACAGGTTGCCTCTGACCTTGAACTTGTGATCCTCCTGCCTCAGTCTCCCAGGTTGCTGAGATTACAGGCATGTGCCTTGGTGCCTGTTGGCCCCACCTCTAAAAGTTTCACCACCTGCCAATAATTTCACAGGCTGGGGGGCCCAAGCCTTTAACACACAGGCCTTTGGGGGGATCTATATCCCAACCGTGGCCTGCAGCCATAGCACTGTGTGTCTGATCCCATCAGCTCTCGGAAGCTAAACAGAGTCGGTCCTGGTTAGTACTTGGATTGGAAACTGCCTGGGAATACCAGGTGCTGTAGGCTTGGGAGAAAGACCCGGCAACCCACTCCTCCAAAACAATCAGCCATTGAAAACCCTATGAATAGTAGGGAAGCACTGACAATAGTGTTTCACCTGTTGTACGTAGAGTAGCTATGAGTCAGATACTGACTTGATAGCACCTAACAATATATCCCGATCATAGAACCTGTCCCATTTCTCTTCAGTTTCATTAATATTGAGCTGCAGTGTCTTTTTACTTTACATTCACTGCTATTTCCTCAGCCTTTTCCTCATGCTGTTCATTCTTTTTCTTTTTTCTTTCTTCCCTTCTTCCCTCCATCTCTCTCTTCTTCCTTCCTTTCTTTCTTTTTCTTTCTCTCTCACTTTCTTTCTTCCCCCCCTCCCTCCGTCCCTCCCTCCGTCCGTCTTTCTTTCATTCTTTCTTTCTTTCTCTCTTTCTCTCTTTCTCTCTTTCTTTCCCTTCTGGGCATTGCCAGCCCCACAGGGCACAGGAAACTTACTTGACCTCTACTCATGGCGCTGTCTACAGTTTCTCTCCCACAGCGTCCAGTCTTCTTCCTTGTTTCCCTTGCTGTTTCTCTTTATTTCTTTGTTTCAGACAGGGCCTCCCTAGGTGGCCAACCCTGGCCTTGGAGTTGTGATCCTCCAGCCTCACTTGCGTGCGGGGATTCCAGGTGGGCGCCAGTGTACCTGGCTCATTCGCTTTTCACATCATTTTTTCCTTGCGCCGTCCCTCCGTGGGATTTCTGTGTTGGGCAAGTTCACGTGTTGCACGCAGCGCTCCCAGGATGGCTTCTGAATCTTTAGCCTGGGTGCTTGTCTCTGCTAACCATATTCCTGTCTTCTTTCTCTTTCTCTCCCTCCCCCTCCTCCCGTCTCCCCTGCTTTTCTGGGGTCATCTGTTGGCAGCGTGGTCTTCTTTCTTTTCTTCCTGCTCCAGCCTTGCAAGGGGCAGCAGACAACTTATCATTGCCCTGCTCTGGAGGGCGCGGGACTTCGTCTGGGCCCTGTCCTGCCTCCTCAGGCTCCAGTTTGTCTTCTCAGCACTGGGCTCCCTCTAGAGACTCAGCGTTCCTTTGGAAACTCTCTTTTGGAGCCCGAAGGCTGGCATAGGATGCACACTTGAGCCAGGGTTGGGTGCCATCCTCGCTGCGGGGCTGGGATCTGCTTTCTCCTCAGTCAGATGGTCCTGGTCAGAGCTCCTGCTGCCTAGACGGGGGTGGACTCCACTTCTGTGGCATGCGGCTCTGGAACTTGGCAGGCTTCTAGGAAGTCAGCAAGTCCGTAGGATACTTCCCACTGGGGCCAAGGCCACTGTGCATGGCTGCTTCCTCCAAGGGTCTCCTTGGGTTTTCTGGGCATGGTTACTCACTGCCCTCGCTCTGCCTCTCTCCAGACTCACGAGCACCCTCAGGATTTCCTCCTCTCCTTAGTGTGGCGTCTGGGTGCTTAGGAGAGCTTTCGGGTCACTGCAACAGCCCTGGGGTAGGTTTAAGGGCCAGCCCGGGGAGGGGCTTTATTCTTTCCATCCAAATCCTATTGGGCAGAATGCAGCCATGTGACCCCAGATCAACCACAAGGAAAGCTGGGAAATGTAGTCCTCTCTCACCCTCGTAACATAGGAATTGGTCAACAAGTAGTATGATTGTCATGATAGTTGCAATTCCCTTTCGCCTCTCTGGGATATGAATTATACTTGTTCAAGCTGGGAGTGGGGGTGCACGCCTGTAATCCCAATGCCTGGGGAGGCTGAGGCAGGAGAAACACAAGTTCGAGGCCAGAGGCGGCCTGTACAATTTAGCGCGACCCTGACTCAAGAAGAAAACAAGCTTGTTCTGTTTTTTCTCTTTCCTGCCTCCTTGAGTGTGAGGTCTTGGAGCTTAGCGCTCCTCTACCCTGGTGCTTGCTTTCTGCTAACACTTGGTGACTTCTAGTTTTTTGTTTTTTTTTCCATAGTGGGGGTTGAACCCAGGGCCTCGCGCCTGCATGCTTTGCAAGTGCTGGAGCACTGAGCTGCACCCCCAGCCCCTTTTTTTTTTTTTTTTTTTTACTTTTTGAGACAGGGTCTCTCTAAGTTATGCAGACTGCCTCTGGTCTCGAACTTGCGATCCTTCTGCCTCCGCCTCCCGAACCATTGAGATTACAGGTGTGCACCACCACGCCTGGCAGCACTTGGTAACTTCTAGTTCTATGCACATTGGATATTGTCTGATACCCTCCACCGTGGGTTGTGGTGTGAGTGGGAGGGGCTGCAGGAGTCCCTTTGCTTTGTGGCCTAAGTGAATGAAAAGGACAGAGAGTCTGACCCACAGTACCCCTGTCCTCACCTCACAGGCCTGGGGGAGCCCTTGGGCTGTGCTTGTGCTGTGGCCCCCTTCCCCATCCATCTGCCATAGGCACAGGAGACTCCTCACTTCAGGTCTGCCAAGGTTGCCCCTTGTTCTCCAGGCCTGTTATGCATTGCTTAATTCATTCATTCATTAATAATTAATTCCATCAGTGACATGTTGGAGATAAAATCTCATCAACATCAAAGCATTTCACCATAGCCAGGCGCGGTGGCGCACACCTGTGATCCCAGCGGCTTGGGACACGGAGGATCACAAGTTCGAGACCAGAGGCAGTCTGTGTAACTTAGTGAGACCCTGTCTCAAAAAAAGTAAAAACATGGGCTGGGGGTGCAGCTCAGTGGTCCAGCACTTGCAAAGCATGCAAGCGTGAGGCCCTGGGTTCAACCCCCACTACCACAAAAAAAAAAAAAAAAAAAAAGGCATTTCACCATTTTAACAATTTTAAAGTATACCATTCAGTGATTTTTAGTGTATTCATAATGTGCAACAACCGCTACGGTCTAAATCTGGACTACTTCCACCTCCCC
>VMDO01014015.1:0-56083 GCA_007922755.1 Pedetes capensis | reverse complement strand
TTTTTTTTTTTTCTTGGTACTGGGGATTGAACCCATGCTTACATGCTCTGAAAGTGCTGGACCACTGAGCTGCACCCCCAGCCCATTTTCTTTTTAACTTTTTGAGACAGGGTCTCATGAAGTTATGCAGACTGCCTCTGGTCTTGAACTTGCAATCCTTCTGCCTCCGCCTCCCGAGCCGCTGGGATTACAGGCATGCGCCACCACACCAGGCAATCATATAACTTCTTGAGTCCTCAGTCTCTCCATCTGTGTTGTTGTTGTTGTTAGGTACCGTCGAGTCGGTATCCGACTCATAGCGACCCTCTGTACAACAGGGGAAACACTATTGTCAGTGCTTCTCTGGTGTTCATAGGGTTTTCAATGGCAGATTGATTTTTGGGAGAGGGTTGCCAGGTCCTTCTCCCAAGCCTACAGCTTCTGGTGTTCCCAGGCGGTCTCCCATCCAGGTACTAACCAGGCCCAACCCTGCTTAGCTTCCAAGATCTGACGGGATCGGATGCCACAGGGCTACCGCTGCAGGCTCTCCATCTGTAGTATGGGAGTAATAAAGCATGTAATTTATATGGATGAGGTGAGGATCCAATGCTTAAATCTAAGCAAAGCTCTTAGCTTTGCAGGTATTTAATGATTGTAAGTTACAATCATTATTTACCTAGAAGATCTGTGCCTATCTAGAATGCTTAAAGAAACTGCATATATTTAACCATAAGAAGAGAAAGTTGGAAAAGAGAGAGAGAAAGGAAATGTTACAAGTGATCATAGATAAAGATCTATCATGTGAAAGCCAGGCTCATATCCTGAGAAGATGCTGATGTGGTTAGCATTTCTGTCTCAAAAGAAATTTATTAAAAGTATAAACAGTAAACATTTCTAGTCATTGATTTTACAGCTTTTGCATCCTTGGTGTCCATTGACTCATGAGCTATCTTTCCCTCACTCTCAGTGATGGGTAAACTAAGGATGAGCTGTCTAAGTGAACATGAGGAGAGCTTACAGCTCTCGGAGTGCTAAATTCACTAAAACTGCTAGAGAAGACTGATTTTCACCCTGTCCTCTGCAAAAGTGCATCATGGGTGGAGGAGGTACTGTGGCTGGGATCCCTCAGCCTATCTGCTTTGCAAGTTGGACATTGAGATATCATTTCTAAGGAATAAAGGATCTTATCTCTAAAAATGATTGTAAACTACTAACCTAAATAAGTGTCTTGTTTTTTTTTCCTGTTTTATGTTCTAATATGAAATGATATCTTAATCTTTTTAGGAATATCCAAAAGGAAAGGATTTTTTGCCCCTATTGGAAATCTTGTCTTCTTTTAAAGAAGGCTTTAGCAAAGCGGCCTAAGTATAGGAGAAACATACAACTTAAAGTAGACAAAACAGGGCAGGTAGGTGTGACTGACTTTGGATCCAATCCAAACTGAGCAAAATAAGATATATCAGAAGAAACCTTTTCTGTGTGTGTTAGATGTAAAATTGCTGAGAATGTACAAAAGTTTCCAGTCTGTGGAGTGACTGGTTTGCATTGGAAATGTTGATTTCCTGTCGATCAGGTCACCTATAGACAGGCAAGGATTTTATGATCCATGAAAACAAACACTGGTTAAAAATAAATTAGAAAAGGTGGAACTCTTTTACCGAAAGAATGATGAAATTGCTCAAAAGAGAGCTATTTTACAATTCATATAAATGTATTGTACCTCTTTCCTACCCATCTTGGAATTTTTGATAAGAAATACAAAGATACTTAAGAAATACAAAGATAAGAAATACAAAGATATTTCAGAACTCGTGTTCAGATGAACACGAGATTTCAGAGATACTTAGTTATGTTTCTTTCACCTAACACGGGAAAAGCCCTTGTGTGCAAAGGTGAATGTTACAGTAGACCATGCACGGCACAAGCAGGAACAAAGGCACTCCACCTGAAGACTCCTTGGGAAGAGTTGAAGAAGGTTTCCCAGGCCCTGTCAATTTCATCACAGGGTTTCACTGATAATGTCAGACATATCTTTACCGCATATAGTATAATAGGGATTAGGACAAATGTGAATGTGCTTGCAAAGCTATAACTAATGAAGATGTGCTGAAAGAGTTTATAGGGAACAATTGGTTTTCTTAGAAGACCATGAATTGCTGAATCACCCTAAGTTGTGCAAATATAATGATGACAAACAGTGATAATCTGTATTTTCAAGTGATTCATTATGCAAGCAATTCAGTTTTCAGGGGACGTTTTGGAGCCTGAATCCAGAACCTCATACATACTGAGCACCTGTTCTACTACTGAGCCACCTCCCCAGCCCCTCCAGTTCCATTTTGGTTAATTTACATTGAGCCTTTTTTCTTTCCCTGTGGCTCAGGTGGCAGAGTCATAAAATATTACTTTCAGGGAGAGCATCTATTTCCATGTCCCTCATTTATTTTATTTATTTATTTTTATAAGAAAAACTTGCATCCTGAGGGATAATATGATTTGTTTACGTGTGTTTTCCGATAATTTATTCAGGATGCTGGCTCATCAGCGCCTGAGTGCCTGCCATTTAATGAGAGAGAAATCAACCTGAATGAACCATTGCATCAGATAAGGGTTGAAATCAGAGATTCTTAGAAATGCTGGGGGCGTGGGCCCCTCTGGCAATCTGATAAAGCTCTTTGACCTCTTGTCATAATAATGTTTTGAAATGCATAAAACGAATTCATCAGGTTACAAAGGAAACTAAGAGTACTGAAGTATAATTCCGTGGGCTTCAGGGTAAGAATTCCTGGGAGGGGATTTAACGTCACTTCTGAAGTTTCTGTACCTCAGAATGTCCTATTTACCCTATAATGTCCTGCTACCACAGACATCATTTTTGGACCAGCAGTCTTGGTTGGCCCCTCCCCATGTCTCCTAAATGTGAATCTGCATTTTTCTGACAAGATTCTCAGATGCCTCAGGTGCATTTTAAAGCTTGGAAATTGCCAACCTTAGGTTAAAGGTGAGATCAGGTTGCAGATGGTTGCTCGAATTCTGGATATTACGAGTTGATGCTAACATATTATTGTGTAAATTCTTTAGTGGTTCCGTTTTTCAGCCTGAGGCTGATTTTACTTTCAACCTCTTCCATCATCTGTTTTTGCTGTGAGGCTAACTCATCTTGGTTTCAGTAACTGAAACTGTTGCTGCGTTCTGAATATTGAATACCACAGGCCTAACCTGATGCTGTTCTTACTCAGATTTCCATTTGCTGTTTAAGCAGGAAAATTAAGTAGAAGCCGCCAAGGTCTTTAGGCCCAGGGAATATTTTCTTTCGAAGAGTAGACATTACTTAGAAAACTTTCTGACTGTAGTATGGTCTTAATGACATACTTAGGACTTTATCTAACACACTGAAATTATCTTGTTCTCCTGTATGTAAGATTCATCTTTAGGCTTAGGTAAGATTTGGAAATTGCATTTCCGCTCCTCCAGTCCCCCTTTATTTTTTCTCAGCAGTAGCTCCCCACTGCCTAACTTATAAGGTCCTTGATCTGGTGCCAGCCTTTGTCTGCACTTCTTTCAATCACTCCACCTCTTAGTGTGTGCAGCAAGCCCCACAGAGCAGACCCTCCACTGCCCTGTGTGTCTGTATCTCCGCCCCTTCCATTAACTTCTTTCCTCTGTCCTACAGTCCCCTTATCAGAGCTCCTTAGCTGCCAGGGCAGCCCAGCCTCCTATCAGTGACAAGATTTCTGATATATTAAAAATGAAAATCCCCAACTGGTTTATGAAAACTTCAGTGTGTTTTAAATATTTACACTAAGCCCATCGACATTGTGATTACACACATCCAAATCCAATGTATGCATGGACCTATTTGGAGGCAGTGTGTCCCAAATGGGAGTCCCAGGCCATGTGACCCCACTGGCTCCCTGGAAACCCTGGGCATGAGACTTCCCACCTCTCCTGTGGAATCACCACCACCTACATCCCTCTGGGCCCAGGATGATGAACCCTGTTCCAGCCTTATTGGCAGAAGTGCTCTCTTTTCATAATCTCTGTGGCATTTCCATTGCACTTCACACAACAGTTTTTATATACCCACTCACAGTTGGTGTAGGTATTTTATCTTCCCTATAAGATTATAAACAGGCTGGGACTTAGCTCAATTGGTAGAGCGCTGCTCTGCAGTCTCTGAGGTCCTGAGTTTGATTCCCAGCACCACAAAAACTGGAGAAGGATATGGCAACCCATTCCTGAGGCAATCCCGAAACAATCAGCCATTGAAAACCCTAGGAGGGTCACTATGAGTCGGACACGACTCAACAGCACCTAACGACAACAACAACACAAGATTATAAGCACCTCAGGGTAGAAAATGCCTTCTATTATACTTTCAATGTATCTATGATGAATTAACAAATGATTATCTATCATTATATGAGCTTTCATTTGGTTTCAAGACTAAAATAAAATACAAGCATCGTCTTGAATTATTTTCAGATGGTTTGATACAATCCATAGCTTATTTATATATACACATAAGGACACACGTATATATGTAGATATATGTGTATATATACATGTATGTGTATACATGTATGTAGAATGTGTGTGTACTCTTTTTTATGAAGTCACTGAAATAGGAGTATTTATAGAATAACTTGGAATATTTTTTCAGGAATTTATGCCATTTTGATTTTAAAAGTTTGGCTGGCTTCTCTGCCTGCTTGTTTATTGAATAAGCCTGTGGCTGGCTAGTGATACAGTTTTAAACCTGGGTCAGACAGTTTGCTAGAGGAAGAAAGAAAAACTGAATAATGATGTTGTGTGATAATTACTGCAAAGGAAAACATAGTTTGCGTGTTTGTGAAAGCAGATGCGATTTATCTGTAAACAGTAAAATACTTCTACCATATTACAAAAAAAATTGAGTCAATGAAGGAATCTGACCTGGGATTATGCATAAGAATGATGAGTCTGAGGTAGACGAGTGGTTGTATAAATGCCAGACAGTTGTGGTTAAGGGGAGAGAGGAGGGATGCTAAATTTTATGGGTCATCTGGAAGACTTTTAATCATGTTGATTGGAAAAATTAACGCTGAGGTAATTGTCGTGTATGTCATAATGCCAATGTCAGAAGTTTCTTTGGCTTTCTTTTTAAAAGAGAGAGAAAAAGACCTTTGCTGTGGAGGCCTTCTAGACTCTGTGTGCAGGTAAAGGAACCGCTTAAGCTGTTGACGAGTCCATGGATACCCACAGGTGGCCATTGCAGGGTATGGCTGACCTTCATCTTCCTAGGAGCATTAGACCCCTGGGCTATTTCTGCTCTGATTAAAATTGTTAGATGTTCAGGCTCTCATCAGCGTTGGAGGGCTGTTGCAGAAACACTGCAAAGATGTGGGTGATGTCTACAGAGAAGACTCCAGGAAGACAGGTGGTGGCTGTGTACATTCTTGAAATTCTAAAGGCAGCCGCATAGCGGCCAGTAAGATAGGGAGGCGTTTATACTCATAGTTTTGTTTCTTCCAGGTAACCCTTGATACGTTGTATCTTACAATCACAAAGATACTAAACATGATGTTATTTTAACACATTTGTGTTTTTTAAGGATAATCTGAAAATTGTAGTATCTGAGTTTTAAGGAAATTTGTTAGCCTAATCAATTTCAGATAGCTATTAAGAAATATCACCATCTGTTGGCTGTGATATCAGATCGCAGATAACAGTTCCTAAAGGACTTCATAAAATAAAAACTTTGGTTTAGATTTCACCTACTTTGTGGTTCATAAACTATCACAGTGTGCTATGTAGAGAGCTTAGTTAACGATTTTGTGTCCACTTTCTATACCACTTTGTCTGCAAGCCTTAAGACAGAAATAGTCTCCTCTGACAAATTCATTGACGGTGTGTATTACTCATTTTGTACCTTTTCTGATTATTGGTTGAAGTCAGTACCTCTTAGGAGGAAGCCAAGAAGAAGTACCTGTTATACCCAGGGTTCAAGTTCCCCAGAGATCACCAGGGAGTCCAAAGTCGCAGGCAAGAACGAAGAGACTTTCTTAAAGCTCGAGCTCGAGGTGCCGCCCTTCACCCACGCAGCGGTTTAGTGTCGGACCCTGACTTGCTGTTGGTGAGGGTTTTTATTGAGGGTTGCAGGTAGGAGTAAGGGAGGATGCAGGTTTGATCAGTCCTTTGATCTAAGGTGTGCTGGAGATTGAAGGTGACTCAGGCATGTTAACTATCCTATCAGGGGTCTGGGAGTTCTCAGTGATTACTGCCTGCATCTGCAGCCCTTTGATCTATGCCTGTATCTCCTGGAATGTAGCTCTGTGGTTTCTCTAAGAATCAAAGTCACTCTGAGGTTAAACTTCAGAGAAGGTATGGTATTTGGTCAGCCTGGGTATCTCAGTACCTATGGTCAAGTAGGAACTTTTAGTATTCGTTTTTCTACTCATACCTTAATTTTCCAGTGACAGTGTTGAAGTAGGTGTTCACTACCGACATTGCCAAATGTGGGACGTTAAGTTCAAGTTGCCAGAGCACTCCCGTGCTAGAACTTACCAGCGGTGACTCCTCTTGCCTCTCGCCACAGCACTTGTCCTACGGCGATGGCAGCTTGCACGTGGACGCCGCTTTCCAGCAGACGCTCTGGAGCGTGGCCCCGATCAGCTCTGGAAGCGAAGCTGCCCAAGGTAAGAGCTGCGCTTTCATTAGAAGGCCTGTCCTCCACGCCAAAGTCGATGGCCATCTCTGGAATTGCCATAATGAGCTGATTATTAATTAGGGGTCTTTGGCATCGAATATGCTCTCATGCAGAGACATGGGACGTAAGGATCGTGTTTAATCTGCTATTTAAAAGGGAAGCTTGTGTTAACATTTCTCTGTCCATATTGTTACGCTGTTGTCAACCTTAGGTTATTTGTGTAATTTTGCGTACTAGCTTTCTAAGGGTGGTTTTAGGCAATATTTTGGCCTCTGGGTATTGCTCAGTTAGGCTAATGTCAACCTTTGTCATTGTTGGGGCTGGGACTCTACACTGGATAGTAATGACATTGATGCAGCCGTGCTTCCCAGAGCTCCCTCTGCATCTGTTCCGGATTTCTCAGTTATAATAGATTCAAGTGCACGTGTGGATGGTCAGTGGTGGATTTTATGTGGCTGAGGTCCTAGAGTCTAGTGGGAATGTCACTGACTGAGGGACTCGCAAAGGTCTCTTGTCTGTGAAGGCAGAAGATGGCAGCGGCTGATTTTCTGGCCGTCACTGTCTGCCCATGACAGTCCAAACTCATATGGCTTGTGATCCTCACAGGGTATCTGATTGGTGGCGATGTCCTCAGGCTGCTGCACGGCCACATGGATGAATGTCTCACTGTCCCTTCTGGAGAACACGGAGAAGAGCAGCGGAGGTTGGTACCGAGCCCAGCATGTTGCCCTGGCCTTGATGTAATGGACGCATTTCCCCAGGCCTTGATATGACTGTTCTTAACTAAGCAGCACATGTCTGCTAGACCACTAGCATAGCACAGGGCAGACCGTGGACAGTCAGCTGTCCACTCACGTGGTTCACTTCGTGGCCTCCTTAGGTTTCTCCTCGTGTTTTTCTTACCTGTCGGTAGAAGAGGTAAACGTTTCTGTATAATTGAAACACATTAAGAAGGATTGAACGAAATAAACCAAGTGGGAGGTGCGAACGCATGAAATTAAACTACTTAAAATATCATTAAGTGTTCATTAGTTTTGACCAATTCTCTTTCTAGAAGGTTTATTTTCAGATTCAGTCTCGGAGGCAGAGTTTGCAAATTTCGCAAAACTTCAGGACCCTTTTCTGTTACCTCCCGTTTACTGAGAGCCTATGAAAGCAACCCCTTCGCCTCAGGTTTTGAGAAGCCTTGGGACAAGATGCAAATAGTCTGCATACAACTAGGAAAGTGCACACATGCCTTGAAACTATAAAGTATTTGGATTGCTACTGCTTTGCCTCATGAGTTAATCAAAGACTATACTAAGCATATACTAATCAAAGAATATACTTGACTACATAAAGAAGAGATGGCCACGAGAGACGGCATCATGTAGATTGTTATGTGTCTAAGTCTTTTAGTGGGAACCTCTTGAAGTATTAACATGGACATGAGGGTACCTCGTTTAATAAATATTTATTACTGTAATTTAGTAAAAAACACAGGGAGCATTTAGAAAATTAATGATTGTTTAAGTTGCTCAGGAAGAGCCACTCTGAGACCTAATCTGGGGTCTCATCTCTCTCGCCAAGCAAATCTGTCCTATGGCAAAGAGTGAAATGCAGAGGCGAGAGAATGCAGAGCCTCAGCTACTAGTATTGCTTGGAATGGAAGCAAGAAAGTATTGCTGGTGCCAGAGGGTCTGTATAGAGATGAGGGGATAGGCTAGAGGCAGTTGGTCTGCAGAATTAGTTCCAAACAGAAGGCTAAACATTAAGAGCCGACATAAGGGTGGCAGTATATTCTGGGAGTAGCAATTTTTCCTGAGTGATGTGGGGGGAGTGGAGGAAAGTATAAAAACCAGAGAAGACAGTGGCTTGGCCAGCTGCCCTGGTCAGTGCCTTTCGCGTGGGCTGCCTTTTCCTCCAAGGTGGGTGGAGGGATTGGTGGGGCGGCCAGTGGAATGATCACAGGTGTGAGGTAAGAGGGACTTGGATCAGAGGTGAGGGGAGTCTGAGTCAGGAGCAGCTGTGGGGAGAGGGCTAGTACAGTAGTCCACCGGGCACAAAGGAAGGCGCTGGGCCCGGAAGGTACCCCCAAAAGGGAGCCGGCTACCGGAGCCAGAGGCACACCAGGACCGTAGTCGCTGCAGACTGTGGGAGTACGTGCCAGACTGGAGCAGTCTGTTGTGGCTCAGAGCATGTGGATGGAGCTGTATTTGGTATGACAGGCAGAGTGAAGCCTGGGGTGCACAGGGTCTGTGGGACATCAAGCAGGAAATTGGAATATGCGGGTCTTTGACTTTGAAAGCACATGGGTTGAATCCAGATCCCGATTGCATGAGAATCGTGGAAGGAATGGAGTCCCATCATCCGTTCCCTCAGGTGGAGAGGGAGGGGCAGGTAAGAGGCAGACAGGGTCTGCAACCTGCATTGCTTGCAGAAGGCTGAGACCAGGCTGGCAGGAGGCTGACAGTGGAACTCTAAGGATTAGGATGGGGGCAGAGGAAGAAGGGTCTGCAAGAGAGGCAGAAGGATAGTGAGGTGGGGAGCCAGGGAAGTTAGCCATGTAAGCCAAAGGACTAGGGTGTGGCTGGGTTCCATGCCCTGATGAAGCCGCGTGGAGGTAAGCGTTGTGAAGGGCTGTGCCGGCATCTTCTGGGTCTGCGGTCTCTGATTTGTTAAATGGAAGACTGACACCTGCTCCCTTCCTGGAGCTCTTCTGGGCCTTCCTATGGGTGCTGTGGAGACCCATGGTGAGTTGGATGGACCCTAGAGTCAAACAGGCTAGCTGAGTGACTTACGAAGGTGACTCAATTTCTTTCAACTTCGCTTTTCCCCTCTGTAAAATGCAGCTTAAATATTAGGTCTTACTTCACAGGGCTGTTGTGCAGATATTAAATGGAAAAATCTGCATATAATAGTTGCTACATAGTAAGAGATCAACACATTCATTATGATGGCAGTTGTTATTATTACCATCATTATTTAGATGACAGTGGCAGCATTTAGCCAGATATTCTGGAAAAGTTTGGGGGATCTGGAGCTTGTGGATGGAGATATGGTAGAGCTTAGACTTTGAAGGAAGAAGGCCAAAGTAGAGCCAAACTTTACAGAGAAAACTAGATGGAATTTCAATGGTGTTCTCAGGTTCTGCGGAGCCCGCTCCCCTATTGCATACATTGTCTGTGCCTCCACCCCAAAGATAAATCTTGATTTAATGTCAATGATTTTTTAATCAATTCATCTAAATTCATCCGAACATATTGGGACTCTTTCAAGGTAGTGGTTGGAAGACTTCTGTTTGTGTCCCTTTAGATAGCATGTTCACATGGTGAAATTAGATTAACATGATGTCAGATCATGACTTGGGGGAAAAATACATCAGAAATAGGCAGCATGGCGCCTCAGGGATGATGCTTAAGAAAGAAGAGTTCTGTGTGTCTTGATGACATCATGGGATTGAGCAATTGGTTGCACATAGCAATAAAATAATTCCTGAAGTTATAAATTTATGGAACACTTGATTATATCTTCCTTTGTTCTTTCTCTAAGCCATTACGCATGCCTTAGGGAATTGGGAAGGCAAAGGATAGCTCAGCCTGTAGGAGGTCTCTCCATAATTGATATCAGCCTGTTTGGGGGGAGAAGTGCCTAATGAGGACCTAAGAATGTGTTTTGATTCATTAAAAAAAAAAGCAAAAATAATTTGATTTTTGGACAGAGATTTGAAAGCTGGAGATGTTGGGGGATATGTAAATTCTTCTTTCATCTCCTGGCTCTTTGCTGTAATTTTGATGTGCTATACCTATTCATTATATGCTGTTATTAAAATTAAACAATGAAAACCAGATAAGCTTTGTTATAATAAGCTGTGGAAATGACCCAGGAGATGCCTATCAGTGACATTTAATTTTGAGCAATTTAGGAATATTTTGTTCATTAATGCTGTATTCCCAAATCTATAGGTCAGTTGGTTGTGCCTTGTTTCCCTTACATAACTATAATTGTAGCAATCTAAAGTGCAGTTCAGTGATGAGCTGTATAATTCTAGATACCAACAGACTTATTTTTAACTTCCTATTCACCTTGAGCCTTCAGCTGTAGTCCTGTAGCATCCGATCCCATCAGATCTTGGAAGCTAAGCAGGGCCGGGCCTGGTTAGTACCTGGATGGGAGACCGCCTGGAAACACCAGGTGCTGTAGGCTTGGGAGAAGGACCCAGCCACCCACTCCCAAAAATCAATCCGCCATTGAAAACCCTATGAACAGCAGAGAATCCCTGACAATAGTGTTTCACCTGTTGTACACAGGGTTGCTATGAGTCGGATACCGACTCGACGGCACCTAACAACAACAGCAAGAACAACAACATTCACTTTGTGAGGTATATGTAGAAGTGATTACCTGTTCATTCTCATAAAGAATATTAATAATACCCTGCAAATGAGGAGTCTACAGTATACCATTCATTGAAGTAGAACTGAACTGGAGAATGAGATCTGTCAGAGTTGAAGTGAAGAGATATGTTCCCCATACGTCCAGCCCGTATTCCAACCTGCTTGTGAAGCGTGGCATCATGTGTTTTAAGTGGCTTGAGATTTTCACAGGAAAGCAGTGAAAGTAGCCAAGACGGCAGTCATGGTGAACAGTTGGCCGTCAAGGAGCGATGCCAGAGTATTAACCCCGGTGTCCTCGCTTCTGGTTCTCATGCAGACTGTTCAGATAGTGAGACAGGATCAGTTAAGGAGAAGCCTATTCTGAAAGTCAGTAAGGGATCTTTCGGCTGTAACATAATGCCTTAATTATTGCTTTGAAAATAGACTTTCATTCTGAAGGATTGAAATTTGGCTATCAAACTTTATTTCAGGCAGGATGTATTATATGTGGGGAGGATTTTCTGCTTATGATTTTGTCTCTGGGTGCATCTCATTATTTCTGTCCACAATTTTATGTGAATGTAATAAAATATCAACAAAGGCATTTCTTTATGTGCACACACACACGAACGGATTAAACATGCACTATCTGAATTAAGTGAGCCATACTTTTAAGTTGTTGTTGTTAGGTGCTGTTGAGTCGGTATCCGACTCATAGCGACCCTCATAGGGTTTTCAATGGCTGTTTTGGGATTGCCTTGGGAGTGGATTGCCAGGCCCTTCTCCCATTTTTGTGGTGCTGGGAATCAAACTCCGGACCTCAGAGACTGTGGCGCAGTGCTTACCATCTGAGCCAAATCCCAGCCCCTACTTTTAAGTTAGTAAATTTTATTGTATTTGCTTATTTTTTTGTGATACTGGAGATGGAATACATCACCTCACTATTCTAGACAAGTGCTCTACCTATTGAGCCACACCCCTTGCAAGTTAATCAATTTAAAAATGGGTAAATTAGGGAATATTATTTGACATATCTGATTTGGAAACCAGTATTTCTACATTAAAAATAAGTTTGCTACCTAGTTTGTATGAGGTTTTATTTATTCTCATTCTATAAAAGTTTGTGGACTGAATATCCTGTTCTGGATGCTGGGGCCCTGTGGTATACAGAAGAGACATCGTGACATGTGATAATACAAATATAAATGTTTATATAAATACACACACAGCCGTGGGCACATAGCATAGATAAGATGAGTCAGATGGGAGCTATGGCAGCTGGGTGCTGTGGTGCACGCCTGTAGCCCCAGTGCCTTGGGAGATTGAGGCAGGAGGATCCAGAGTTCAACACCAGAGGCAGCCTGTGCAAATTAATGAGACATTGTTGCAAAAAAAGGAAAAAGGTGGGAGGTGCAGCTCTGTGGAAGAGCTCTTGCTCAGCATGCTCAAAGTAATGAAAATATAAAAGAAGAGCTATGGAGAAAATAAAGCAGGGGAGGAAGGGGAGAGGGTTCTTGTGTGTTATATGTTCTGTGGGAGGTGGGGTGGGAGGTGGAGTGGAGAGAGGGAGAGAGGGAGGGAGATGGGGTAAGGAAAGGGAAGTTTCCCTGCTTCCATCCAATCAAGCGTTGCTCTGGGCATGTACTTGTTCTGTCTCGTTACTTTCAAATGCAGGACAATTAAGTCATAGTTCCTGACAATATATGGAAATGAATGCTACATTTGCTTTTCAGAATGTCACTTAGTAAATAAAAACCATGCTCTATGTATGCACAACACTATTTGTACTTCCATGCCCATTTTGATATTATGATTTAATGAGCTATAATTGTAGATAATTGATAAGGCATGAGATGGTCTTGAGGTAATGAATTGAATGTCTCTCCTGGCATAGAGAGAGATGCATGGTTTATGTCCCTGCATAACAACAGCAGGGTCATTACTGAAGTGGAAGCTTTGATATTAGCTCTCATGTGCTCCCAGATGATGCAGAATGAAGTTACTCACTTTGAATGAATTTTTGTGAAGGGTGTAAGGTCTTTCTGGATTTTTTTTTTTTTTTTTTTCAATTGAATATCCAGTTGAAAAGACTATCATCTTTTTTCAATTGAATTATCTTTGCTTTTTCATCAAAGATCAATGGACTATATTTGTGTAGGTCTATTTCCGGGCTGTGTACTCTTCTATTGATCAATTTGTTCTTTTGCCAACTTTACACTGTCTTGATTACTGTAGTTTCATTATAAGCTTTATGATAAATCTTAAAGTTAGGTGTTGTCAGTCTTCTGACTTTGTTTTTTTCCAAATTTTCATTGACTTCTGGGTCTTTCATCTCCCTAAATTAATTTTTTTTTGTAGTATTAGGGGTTGAACCCAGGGCCTCACACTTGCATGTTTTGCAAGTGCTGTACCACTGAGCTGCACCCTCAGCCCATTTTTTGTCTTTACTTTTTTGAGACATGGTCTTGCTAAATTACGCAGACTGCTTCTGGTCTCGAACTTGCGATCCTCCTGCTTCCGCCTCCCTAGTTGCTGGGATTGCAGGCATGTGCCACCATGCCCGGCCACCTATATAAATTTTTAAATTAAGTTTATTGTAATTCACAAAACAGAATGCTGGGATTTTGATTGAGATTGCTTTAAAATTGTACAACAAGTTGGAACTTCACAGTACTGGATCTTCATAGTACTGAATTTTCCTATCCATGAACATGGGGTATCACTCCATTTATTTAGCTCTTTGATTTCTTTAATCAATTTTGTAGTTTTCCTTGTGTAGCTTTTGCACGTATTTTGTTAGATTTTTATTTAAGTGTTTAGGGTTTTTAATCCTATATAAATAACATTGTTTTAATTTTAAATATTTGTTCCTTGATGGAATAGAAGAAAGCAAATGACCTTTTCTATATTAACGTAGTATCCTACAACTTTCATATATTAGATTATTGGTTTCAGGAATTTTTACTATTATTGATTGAGGGGGATTGGGATAGACAGCCCTATTATCTGCAAAGTCAGTTTTATTTATTTTATTCCAGCACACATACTTTTAATTTCCTTAAATTATTGCATTAGATAGAACTTTCAGTTCAGTCTTGAATAAGACTGGTGAAGTGGGGGGCATCCTTGTCTTAAGTATCTACTTTCTCATCATTAAGTGTGTTAGCTGTAGTGTTTTTGTTTTTGTTTTAGATGTTCTTTATTGAGTTGAGAAAGTTCCTGTCTATTCCTAGATGGCTAGGAGGTTTTATAATGGATACTGAATTCTGTCAAATCCTTTTTTTGTTTGCATCTGTTGGTATGGACATGATTTTTATTTTTAGCCTCTTGATTGATGGGATTTAGTATACGATTTACTGATATTCTAAATTAGTCACCTTATGTATACAAAGTAGGAAAGAAACCATTTTTGCTATCATACTTATGTTCATGTAGTACATTTTATTTTTGAAAGAAAAAAAAAAAAGACCTGTTATGGCATTTATAATCTATTTTGTTGAGATCACTAAGTATGTACTGATGATTTTTCAAAGGAGAATTCAGTTCTGTAGTGCATTAGGAATTCACTAAAAATTAGGTTTAAACAATGAAAAAATCTGGTATTATTTTACTGTCTTTTGTTGCAGTAACTAAAATACATTGTTATGACTGTTTATTTTTGGTCACTCTTCCATTGTATATGATACATGTAATAGTGATAGAAGTGGCATGAGAACTTTCTAAGACTAGTAAAATACCTTTCTCTATTTTCACCTTTTGTAATGGATTCATTATCAAAACTTGATGTGATGGGTTAAATTGCCTGTTACTATTTCCTGCTTTGTTGTACAGCATTTGCTATCCAGGGTAGCCTTTCTCTTAAAAACAGTAACACCCAGGGGTGTATGGATTCAGAAAGCAGAATCTGAGTAGCCCTATCCACAAACCCCATTGCTTTAAAGTCAAAGAATAAACTTGAAAAAGAAAAACAAAATTCACTTGGAAAGTCCAAGTGTCTGTTAGTACTATAATAATAATTGACTGTGTAAGCTATGCAGTATTCAAATAACTTACCTTTCCAGGCCTTTCTTATGTTGAAGAAACAAAAGCAGATTGAAAAATGCCCCAATTGTACTTCTGTGAAATTTGTTGGGATGAACCAAGTACTCTCAAGCACTCTGAATTTATCTATATTTCCCACTGGAGGATAAAAAAGGATCTCTCTCAATATAGACATTAATTCAAGAATTAAGGAATCATTCAAGATAGACAATATGAACTTCTCTGAAGCTCTTTCTGAGATTCAAATTGCCAGGCACCTGGGCATGACTTTTAAACTTGGGGACACAAAACCATGGCTGATGGGTTAAATCTGGTAGGTTGTATATTTTGGTAAATAAAGTTTTCCTAGAACACAGCCGTGCTAATTTTTGATCATACTGCCTGTGTTTGCTTTTATATTATAACAATAGAGTTGAACAATGTCAGAAGCCATGTGATCCCCAAACTCAGATATGCCCCATTGGGCCCTTTGCAGAAAAAGTTTGTCTGCTCCTGTTTTAGGTCACCCTTTCATGGTGGCAGTGACAGTTAGGGATGGGTGAGGTGCCTATCTGACCAGTGGTCCTGGAGATGCACAAATCTCTGTGCTGTGAGCCAGAGAAAGGGTGACAAAACAGGGTGGTATTAGCAGACTTAAGTAAGGAGGAGAGAGGAGACGAGGTCAGGAAAAGAGGTATTCTTCTGTTCTGTATAATGTGAATGTTCTTGTCAGAGCTTGATTTTATTTATCTATTTATTTAATTTATTATTATTATTATTATCTGTAGTACTGGGGACTGAACCCAGGGCCTTCCTTATACTAGACAAGTGTTCCACCACTGAGCTGCACCTCCAGCCCCTTTTCCATGTTTTATTTTGAGTTAGGGTCTTGCTAAGTTGCACCAGCCGCCTTTGACCTTGAACTCATGATTCTTTTGACTCTGCCTCCCGAGTTTCTTGAATTCCAGGTGTGTGGTAGTGGTTGTGATGGTGATGGTGAGGCCATCATGTCACATCCGACTCATAGTGACTCTGTGTACAACAGAAGGAAATGCCCCCGGCACTGTGCCATGCCTGGCACTATGTCATTTTTTCTCTGCTATTTATAGTTTTCAATGGTTGATTGTTTTGAGATTGCTTTGGGAGTGGACTGCCAGGCCCTTCTCCCATTTTTGTGGTTCTTAGCATCGAACCTGGGGCCTCAGTGCAGAGCAGCACTCTACCATCTGAGCTAAACCCCAGCCCAAATATCAACAGGATAGACACACACACACACACACACACACACACACACACACACACACACACACAGAGAGAGAGAGAGAGAGAGAGAGAGAGAGAGAGAGAGGAAAACTGTTATTGTTGTTGTTGTTAGGTGTGGTCGAGGCAGTATCCGACTCATAGCGACCCTCATAGAATTTTCAATGGCTGTTTTGGGATTTCCTTGGGAGTGGATTGCCAGGCCCTTCTCCCATTTTTTCGGTGCTGGAAATTGAACTCGGGACCTCAGAGACTGCAGCACAGTGCTCTACCAACTGAGCTAAATCCCAGCCAGCATCAGAGGAATACTAGTCAGCCTTAAGAAAAAAACACAAAGGGAAGTCCTGTCCTTCAACAACATGGATGATCTTAGGACATTATGTTGAGTCAAATAAGCCAGAGACAGAAAGACAAATACTGGGTGAAACTGTGGAATCTAAAGAAGTTAACCTTGTAGAAACCAAGCATGGAAAGGTGGTTGTAGGTGGTTGTCCTGGGTAGCAATGGCAGGCACTGGGACAATGTTGTCAAAGGATACAAAATTTCAACTAGACCACATCCATGCAGGAGATGGACATGGTGACTGGAGTTAATGAGGATGTATTGTATACTTGACAATCGTGAAGTGTGTATTTTCAGTTTTCTCACCACAGAAAACTTGTTATGAGAGGTGATACCCATGTTAATTGGTTGGGTTCAGCCACTCCACATTGTCCACTTTTATCAAAATACCATGTTGTACATCATACATATGTACGTTTTTATTTGGCGATTCAAAGAACTGTATTGTAGCAGGTGCCAAAAAAAAAGTCATACTGACTTGTGTGTGAATTTTGAGACTGCAAATGTGTTGAGAATCATTATGTTTGTTACTTGGAAGTGCGCAAAGCCGGAGCAGTGTGTGCTGAGGAGGGCTGGTGTATGGATGCATGTTTGCTGTTCCGGAAGGCCAGGACCTAGTTTCTATTCAGTGGTAGTGAGCGTGTGTCTCCATGAATGGCAGGAATTACTGCTGAGGGAAAGGGGGTGCTGTGGGAGGAGAGGGGACCTTTTGTGTCATGCAAATGTTCAGATCTGCAGAGAGGACTAGAGAGAGGGGATGTGAAGACCCCTGCTTAGAGCCATGTGGTTGAGGCATCTTGGAGGTGGGTCTTCCAGCCTCAGTCTATACCTCAGGTGCTCGCAACCCCACAAGAGACTGCAAGCCAGGGGCTCCCAGTTGGGCTATTTTTTGTACCTGAGCCTCAGTAACAGTATGAAATAGCACGTGTATTGCTAGAGGGGAGGGGTGGGTGGAGCCTGAGAGTGAGCAGCGGCAAGCTCAGACCCAGCTGACGCATAGCACATTGAGCTGTTGAGGAGCTGGCACTGAGCAGCTTACGTAGGAATGAAGACTAGGTATATTGTCCCAAGTAATTTTCTAACTGTGGACTTATTATATCTCTAAATATCAGTAAGTCTGTAGTACTACTAATTTGGCAGCAGCCAATTCAATACAAAGCTACATTATTGAATCCTTAGCTCTCCATCTGGGGCTGGGGTTTAGCCCGGTTGCTCTCTCGCTCTCTGAGGCCCTGGATTTGATCCCCAGCAATGCAAAAATCGGAGAAGCACCTGGAAGCCCACTTGTGAAACAATGCTGAAACAATCAGCCATTGAAAACCCTACAAACAGCGGAGAAGCACTGATGTAGTGCCAGGCATGGCAGTGTCGGGGAGTGTCTTGTTCTGTTGTACATAGGGTTGCTGTGAGTCTGACTCAACTGCATGGCACCTAGCAATAACAGCAGCAGCGTGCCATCTGGAAGGATTGGCTGTGAGCTCTTCAGTGTCACCTGCACCCTCAGAACTCACACTGGGTGTGAAAGGACTGTTCCCTGTGGTCTAGATGTGTTACCCCTTTCTTTCCTCACAGTAACACAATGAAAAATGACTCCCCCCATTTGAAGAAATGGAGGCACAGAGTTCAGTAACTCTCACCGATTCATCCAACACAGTGACGTCTTCAGGACGTTAATGAAATGTGAAAGTGACTTGTCAATGTTTTGGTGCCCTGGAAAAAAAGAAAGTGAGCTCATAGCTGTGATGTCATGTTGAGGAGATGCCCTGGGGCAGAGCTAGCCCTCGCAGGGAGCAGAGGTCTCTTTATATTGTCCAATCTTTTATCATAATGTGTTTTATGATTCTGTATCAAAGTCCAGTAAATGGAATTGTGTGTTCTATAAAATTTTATTATGAATAAATACCATCCTGCCAGGCTGTGAAAAGCTTCTGAGGATTTGTGCTTTTATTAGTATGCTAATGCAGTCTTTTCTGGGCTTCACATTCTGAAGATGAACTATCCTAGCTGTCAAAGTGCCTACTTTTTATCGAGAAAACAAGTGGTTTGACAATTGAGCTAAGACTTAAATTGTAGTTTATAGCCCCAAATTCAAAAATAGCTAACTACTTTTATTTCAGCCGGCCATATTACAAGAGCTATTAGAAGTTGAATTGATGGTACAGCAGGGAGAATTTGTACTTAGAAGAACCATACAGGGCCTCTTCAGGGAGCTTTATGTGGTCAGCTTGAAATATGAGCTCCTTAATGAAATGTATCGTATTGGAGGATAATGTGTTATGGAGGTATAACTAACAGCCTGAAGCCTGGAATTTTTCAAAGCACTGTTGAATGAGCTCATACTGCTGGTTATTACATGTGAATACTATAAAAATTCCTATTCACTGACGCTAAGGTGACTTTGGCTCTTTGCAATTTTTGAAGTCGAAGGTTCTTTTGATTTTTTTTTTTTTTTTTTTTTTTGTGTGGTACTGGGGGTTGAACCCAGGGTCTCGCACTTGCATGCTCTGCAAGTGCTGGACCACTGAGCTGCACCCCCAGCCCATTTTTTTTACTTTTTGAGACAGGGTCTCGCTAAGTTATGAAGACTGCCTCTGGTCTCGAACTTGCCATCCTCTTGCCTCCGCCTCCCGCGCCACTGGGATGACAGACGTGCGCCACTGTGCCCGGCTCATCTTTTGAATTTTTTGACTAGAAATGGTATCAATGTCCAGTTATCTTCACATGTTTTCTTCTTTGCAATCATTGTGATACTGTTTTAGTACCTTGCAAAAATGGTCTCCATTGGATAGCCAGCTGCATGTGTGTTTTGGGTTTTCACATCTCCTGACCTTCTCTTGAATTTCAGCATCCTTCTGCCACGTGCATCAGAATCTTATGTGATGATCAGCTCCAAAGGTGATGTTGCCGTGGGTCTGCTTAGCTTCTAAAAGACTCTTTCCCCCTCCTTAGTCCTCTTGGAAAGGACGGCTCCCCTAGGATGATCATTGAGTTTTCTGAGTTTAAAAATGGTACTCTCATTTGGTAAACTTGTTGGTGTTTAAAACAGTTGTCTTTCTGGACTCTGATACATTGAAGACAAAAATGATGTTCCCTGCATAGAGCAGGTGTATTCCTCCACGTGGGCCAATTTCCAAATGAGTTTGAATGCCCTTAGTGTCGTTTAGGGTGCACTGAGATTCTGTTACATTAAGGATCTTGATACTGTGATACTAACTTTTGGTCTGAAATAGCTCATGAAGATTTGTTTAGACAGCCATCGACATTCTACAAATCTCATGTATTTATATGGGGAAACTCAATAAGATAACAGTGATTCCCCAGTCAGCAACAAATAATTGAAGGAGCTCTTCAGATTCTTTATACCTACCATTGAAACATTTAAAAAAAGAGAGAGAGAAAGAATTCAGGACAGAAGGATCCTTTAGGATAAAACTAACAGTATTTCAGATAGGAAAGAGAATAACCTTCCTTTTGACTTTATGTTTGTCTTTTTAAATATGAATTAAAATACCATTAGATTTCTATTCAAAGAAGAACTCATTGTTATGTTAAAACAAAAGCCATGAAAGAAAAATATTTGACTTACACTTCTTTATATACTTCATCATATAATATATATAATTTTATAGAACTGTATCCATTCTATTTGTATCTTAAAGACTATTTTATTTTCAAGATTAGCTCTGTATTATCCCATATGCAATTAATATTTTTATCTTCATTATTCAGCAACTTTCTCTGTGCTTATATGAATGTATAATTGCATATATACATGTTTATGATAGGTCTGTAGTGATTTATTGTTGCACAGAAAATGTAAATCACTTACGCTCCTGCATCTTATTTATCTTAGAATCATACGTACATCATAGAATCCTTTCTTTCTGCTTTCTGTTGTTCCAGTTTTTTCTCTATTTATTGTTTTAAGACAACACTTCTTTGAATTTCATCTTTAATAATTAAGGAATTACAGGCTAAATTTTCTCAAAGTTCCTATGTGAGTTACACATTTCATATGAAGTTTTTTTCATTTTATCCTAGGTAGAGCATATCTATGATTCTCTTTGACTCATGAGTTATCTAGAAGTTTCTTAATTTTCCAAGTGGTTATCTTTTGTCATCTTTTATTATTTGTTTCTAAACTTTTCTTCTTTATGTCCAGCAAATATGATGAGTAGGAAACTTTACTTTTTATTTAACAAATCTAGTAGGCTGTGCTTTATGGCTAGGCCTAAGACCTTTATGAAAGGTCAGATTTATGTGAAAGTCTGTGTTGCTCTGTGTGTTTATATCCATTATGTATTCGTACACCCCCAGAGACACACAAACAATGCGATTCATCACTTTGTCATTCATTATTTTTCAGCATATACCCAGGGACTCTGATTTAATTAATCTCAATATTTTCTCTGCCTTGGATTTCATTAAAGCTGTCCAAGTGATCTTAGTATACAGCCCAGATAAAGAATCTCTTCCCTAGAATACAATAGCACCAGCTCCAGGGTTCTCAGTGTGGGTCAACAGCACAGACATTGCCTGGAGACTAGTGAGAAATGCAGATTCATGGACCAGACCCTTGGTCTCCTCAATCAGAAACCCTGGCCATGGGGCCAGGTCTGGGTTTTAAGGAAGCCCTTGAGGAAATCTCACCTCACTAAAGATTCAGATCCACTCGTCTACACCAGTGGCTCTGTACCAGGGATGATTTCATCCCCTGTGGACATATGGCCATGTCATGGACTCTTTTTGTTGTCAGCTATTAAGAGGTGTCACCAGCATTCAATTGGTACAGGGCAGGATACTGTAACTATCCTGTGATGCATAGGGCATTCCCAGAAGCAAAACTTAACTTGCCCCAAACACCAATCGTGCTAGTGTGTAGAAACACACCTGACCCTGAGCTTGGCTCCCTGTCACACCCAGCTGGAGAGTTTAAAAAAGAGACAACTCCAGATTTGCTTAATTGTTCATTGGCCAGGGTGTGGTGTAGAATTTTCAAAGGCTATCCATCTGATTACTATACACACCATAACTGAAAAATCACCACGACAGATACTACCCGCGGATGTCCCTAAAACTCTGAGGTCATAATGGATGCATCAGGGTCACCTTGAACCTACTCATCAATTTTAACATAAAAAACGAACAACTCGATGTTGTGTACCTCCTGTTGTGAAATAAAAGTGCAAAATATATTCTTGCAAAAAAAAAAATCTAAATTGAGCTCGAACAAGCTTCTAGATTTCTGCATCTAACTACCAGTTTAGAGGTTGTTGTTGTTGTTGTTGTTGAAATACAATCAGCAAAATCCCAAGTATAGAAAGAACTGTAGGACAAATGGCACAGGGACCTTTTCATTTAATAGATGACAAGAAGGAAAAAAAAGGAAGGGGGGGTCGGGGAGGGGACCTGCTCTAGAATAAACATACTTGAGATACCTAACCAATATGTGAGTCTTGTTTGAGTCTTGATTTGGGGGGAAAAAATGAGGGCAAAGAAAAGCTTGTATGAGATAATTTGAACACTACCTATAATATTAATATTTTAGGGTTGTTTGTGGAGAGGTTATTAGGGGTTATAACTGGAGGAGCACTTAGAAGTTATATGTAAAGCAGAATTGTTCCTATGTTGATTATCATTGAAGTTTTACCCTGCGTTTAAATGATGAGAAGGCAACATTGAGTGCTTGGGCAAGGACACAGGGCATGTGCATAAGCTTCAGCTTCCTTAACATGCTCTCAAAGGATGGCCTTAGAGGTCCCTGTGGATAAGGGGTACCACTTCCTTAGTATCACACTTGGCATATTAGCAAATTGTTAGGTGACGTTTGGAATTCAGACGCATGTGATGTGTATCCAGAGAAGTTCCTTTTTCAGACTTTTTTTTTGTCTGTATCTATATTTTGACATAAATTACAGATTTGATATAAATTGTAAATTGATCTATTAAAATATTAAGAATTAGTATTCTTTTTTTTTTTTACAAAAAATATGTTACTAGGGGCTGAACCAAGGGCTTCATGCATACCTTTTGCATGCACTCCACCACTGAAGTGCACCCTTAGTCCCCTTTTAAAAATTTGTTTATCTTGAGACAGGGTCTCGCTAAGTTACACAGGCTGCCTCTAGCCTCGAATCTATGATCCTCCTGCCTCTGCCTCCCGAGTCACTGGGATTACAGGTGTGCACCACTGTGCCTGACTGGTATTCTTATATTTCCTTGAAATGTTTTAAAAATCTAAAACATCATTTAGAACCATAGATAATTATATGCATGTATTTAAGTAATAATATATTAAAACACATCGAGCCTGTTAAGTGAATTCCTGAATGGACCTAAATTGGAAGAGTAAGGTGAAATCTTTTCTCTAGGGGGAGGGGAAGAGAGAGAAATTAATGAATTGTGGGGAAGAAGTAACAGAGAATATGTGTAAATAAATGTTTAGTGTGGGAGAACTTACGTTGCTCACTGTTATTTTTATTTCCAGCCATCTTATCTCCTCCCAAAAAGTATACCTTTAATTGTCTGTCCACAGGCTGTCCCATTTGCTGTTATCTTGAAATTCATTTAAAAAATAGAGTCCAAAGAATAGAACCTGTTAAACTCAAAACTGGACTTTTTTGTTTCAACAGAACTGTTCATTACGAAGGTGGCGCTGTATCTGTCCACGCACGGTCCCTTTGGAGACTAGAGACACTAAGAGTTGCGTAAGTAGAGCTTCAAAACCCAGTATAAGGTTCCAGGGGGACAGAATGTTCAACACCTTGGCCCCTGCTTCTCTGTGAAGTGGTCCTGTTAGAGACTCCAGCAAACAAGCAAATGAAACACAAAGAAGGACGTAGAGAGTCTCTCTCTCCCCTTCCTACTTCTGCCTACTTTATCTTCATTCCCGGGTAGTTGACCTGAGAAATACACCATCATTTTGTACACTCTGACTTTGTCTTTAAGGATAAAATTACTCATTTTGGATGAATTTTTGTGTAGGGTATGAGATCTGTCTGGATTCTTTTTCTCAAGGGAATATCCACTCGTCGAAAAGACTGTCCTTTTTTCTATTGAATTACCTTTGCTCTTCCGCATCTCCTGGCAGAAGGTGCTGCTTGGACAGAGTGATGTAAGATTTGGAGGCAGGACAATTGTCTCAAGGCCTGTCTCTCAGTTCAAGTCTGAAAGACTAAATTTAACCTTCCAAAGTCACATGTGAAAGAAAGGAAATACAGACGTGAACGATAGAGCAAGAGTCATTACTGGTGGTCCCTATCTTCACTTACAAATAGCTGAATAAGAAATGTGATTCTAATAAAAGTTAATTAGTAAGAATTTGTACACACATACATATATTTTTGGTAAGTTCAGAAACTGAAGATTGCCTTTTAGTTCCTTTAAATAGACACAATATTGATGATGAAAGTATAATCTTAAACTGTTTTAAATAGAATTAAAATATCAGTCAGGAATATTTTAATAATTAGAAGGCTTAGTTCTTCTCAAAAAGTGCTAAGTTTTCAGTATTATATTACATGTGAGGAAATTATTGATGTAGGATTTTAGAATTCATGGTGGAAGTGAGGAGCTGTTTTACCAGAATAGCTGTCTTCATAGATTTTTAAATGTGAGATTATTACTGATCTAATCATGATTAAAATAGCTTGTGATCTTCAGCTGGCTTTGCTCTTATATCCCCTGTAGTAATTTTGAAAAACTTTATACATCCTTATACGTTGTAAGATTGCCATAGGAATTTTGTCACAATCAGTTTAAATAGATGCGGGGAAGATAACTTCCGGTGTGTTAAAGGAGTGACATTGAAAAACAAAATGGTTGCACTCATTTCAAATAAACTAGTTGATCAGAAATATTGCTGGGATTTAATAGCCACCTTCACTTATTTAAAAATACTTGAACACTATCTTCTTTAACAATAAGATAAACTATTGTTATTTCTCATCTCTGTACTCTCTCATGACAGAACTTTATCCTATGGTGGTATATTTTTATGATTGTAAGACTTTTCCTGCTCATTCTATCATATTCCTTTGCAACAAAATGTATATTAAGATGTTTATATTTTCTGTTAGCCTATAACTTATTTATTTATTTATTTATTTATTTATTTATTTATTTATTTTAGTACTGAAAGGTTGAACTCAGGGCCTCATGAGTGCTAGGCAAGTGGTCTACCACTGAGCTGCATCTTCAGGCTCCCTGTTTAAAAAACTTTTTTATTTTGAAACAGGATCTCACCAGTTTCTGCAGGCTGCTTCTGGCCCTGAACTCATGATCCTCCTCCTGAATCACTGGGATTATAGGCATACGCCATGGTGCCCAGCTAGTCTATAACTGTAAAAAGTTCTATATTAATATCATTAATTATTAATAATCAACACTGCTAAGTTTCTTTGCTATGAATCTACCAAAATAGTAAATCTTTTGATAAGTATTGGGCTTAAAATCAAATTTTTCTGGACATGTATCTCTTTATCAGATGGCAAAAGGAGAGACAGATTGAGGCAGATGGAGGTACAACTCACAGTTTTTATAATGCTTTACAATTGTTCAGAGAATTTAGGGAACAGACTTTATGTGTATTCCCTTTGCATATTATAAAAATGGCAGCGTAGTTTAATACACGTGTATATCTATGGTCTGACTCACATTTTATTTGCTACTTCTATGATTGTGGACACAATTGGTTCGAGTCCTGCTTTCTTTGTTAGGTGGAGCGGAAGTCACATAAGATGGGGCCAGCCATTCCGACTGCGCCACGTCACAACAGGAAAATACTTAAGTCTCATGGAAGACAAAAACCTTCTACTCATGGACAAAGAAAAAGCTGATGTAAAATCAACAGCCTTTACCTTCCGGTCTTCAAAGGTAAGACAGAACATCTCAGCTTGGATTCTCTGTAAATATATCCTATCCCACTTCCTTTCACGTTAGAAACAGGAAAAGAAACACGCGAGAATGTTTCACACATGTTTCTAAATTCTCAGCTTCTCTTCTGTCAATTCCTCTTCAATAAAACCAATTTCCTAAACCACTGGCATCCACCCAGATGTTTCTCTGGGTCAGTCGGCTCTCTGGTTGTTTGCATACAGTGCATCTCACTGCCCCCCACCCTTCCTTCCTGTTCTCCAAGGCCTCAGTGGTACCACTTACCACAGACCCTGTGAGGTTACCCAACATTATAAAGGTAAAGCATATCAGATTTTTTCTCTCAAACATGCATTTACTCATCCACTCCTGTATGCAAACCTTTCTTCTTAGCTCCGCTGGATTTTATGATGATTGTATATTTATTTCTTAATTTAATGAAAATGGTGGTATTTGGCATAATGATAGGAATGGTATCAGCTCGCTTCTGTCCTAATGGAGATAAAGGCTTGACTTTTGTTTGTAGTTCTGAGATTAGTTTATGCTCATCTGGACCTTCAGAATGTCAGAATGTTATTGAAGGCCAATTTTTGTTGTTGTTTTGACCTTGTACCTTATTTTCTTTCTTTTTTCTTTTTCTTTGCCTCCTCCTCCTCCTCCTCCTCCTCCTCCTCCTCCTCTCCTCCTCCTCCTCCTCCTCTTCTCCTCCTCTTCCTCTCCTCCTCCTCTTCCTTCTCTTCCTCTTTTTCCTCCACCACCCTCTCCTCTTTTTCCTCCTTTTCCTCCTCCTCCTCTTTCTTCTTTCGTTTTTCTTTTTGTAACGGAGGTTGAACCCAGGGCTTTGCACATACTTTGCAAGTGCTTTACCACTGGATGCACCCCCAGCTCAGTTTTTTGAGTCAGGGTCTTGCTAACTTATGCAGGCTGCCTCTGGTCTCAGACTCCAGTTCCTCCTTGTTTAGCCTCAAGTTTCTAGAATTACAGGTAGGAGACACCATGCCTACTGAATTTATTTTATGTTGTTTTTATTTTTATTTTCATTTTATTATTATTATTATTTTTATGTGGTACTGGGGATTGAACCCAGGGCCTCGCACCTGCATGCTCTGCAAGTGCTGGACCACTGAGCTGTACCCTCAGCCCATTTTTTTTTTAACTTTTTGAGACAGGGTCTCGCTAAGTTATGCAGACTGCCTCTGGTCTTGAACTTGTGATCCTCCTGCCTCCGCCTCCCAAGCCTCTGGGACTACAGGCGTGCACCACCGCACCCGGCTTATTTTTACTTTTTTGCGGTATTGGGGGAACTGAACCTAGGGCCTCCCCCATACTTTGCAAGCACTCTACCACTAGGCTCCTTCCCCAGCCTCCCTTTTTTATTTTTGTCTTGAGATAGGGTCTTGCTAAGTTACACAGGTTGCCTCTGACCTTGACCTTTATAGCCTCCTGCCTCTGCCTCCCTAGTCACTGGGGTTATAGGAATGTGCTTCTATGCCTGGCCCTTGTTTTCTAGAAGGATTACATCACCCTTCCCCAGATTTTGTATTCTGCCTGCATTCAAGTTGGATTTATGATATATCTTAATATTATATATTCATATACCTTTATTAGTGTCACATGAGGAAAAGATGAAGGTGCTGTGTATAATGTATTCATAACAAGGTCAAAATTTGGGTTTATAGGACTATAATACAGAGATTGTAATGCTTTTTTTAAGATGTTAGATAGGTTTTAGTTTTATTTATCCTTCCCTCTAGAGATCTTTATGCTAGGTAACATTTCCTAAATATTTTATAAGATTTAATGAATGGTTATTTCTTGCTTACATGAAGTTTCTTTCCGACATCAGTTTGCCATAGGTTGAATTGATTCCTTTTTGCTGGTTTGATAATTGTGTCCTTACATGGCATAGAACTACGGCATAAAAGAAATGGCTGAACTTTGGGGTTTTTCCATGGTGCTTGAATTTACAGTTAGTAGATACTACTGACCACTGTTCTTCTACATTGGTCTCTGTGGTATCAACATCTCCAATAGGTGCAGAAAATAGAGAACATTAATTTTGTTGATTTTGAAAAGTCTTTTCAGTAAACTCTTAATGATATTTCATATTAATATGTGACTTACAAGAAAACAAATGTGTCATTTAGAATATAAATATAAGGATTTGACCATTTATGAATACTTAAATTCAATATACATATTAGTCTTTTAATATTTCATATTTTGTTTTGGAAACAATGCTTTTGTTAGAAAACTTAGAAAATACAGAAAGTGTGTAAGAGCAAGAAATCTATAGTTCTGTAAAATATTGGCATTTTGATGGATTTCCTTCTGGATTTTTTTGTAAATACATGTACATTTATAAAATATATATGTAGTTTTATATCTTGCTTTCTTTAACAATGAATAATCAGTATTATTTTGTATTCTTGGTGGTATCATACTATTTAAAGGTATAGGCACGCACTACAATTTAATCATTATCCTTTATTGTGCATTTAGATTATATCTATATAATCTATGTCATGTAATAATTTAGTCTACAACCATACCACCCTGGAGTATGATACCATCAGATCTCAGAGGCTAAGCAGCGTCAGGCCTGATTAGTCCTTGGATGGGAGACCACCTGGGAATACTGGGTGCTGTAGGCTTGCGGGGAAGGACCAGGCAACCCACTCCTGAAACAGTTGACCATTGAAAACCCTATGAATAGCAGAGAAGCCCTGACAGTAGTGCAGGGCATGGCACAGTGTTGGGTAGTGTTTCATTCTGTTGTACATAGGGTTACTGTGGGTCAAACCCAACTTGATAGAACCTAACAATAACAATAAAAACATAATAATAATTTATATGTATGAATGCATATACCTGAACTATTATAAGCACTAAGAGTAAAGTAAGTTCTGAGGAGACCAGAAATAACTCTGAAAGACAGTCACCTGCTTATGCCTCCGTGATACCAGTGATCTGTGTCTGGGGTACAGGGACAGGCAGCAGAGGCCTTGATTCTGGGAGGTGACTGAAGGGTTCTGGGGAGGACCCCCACATGCAGTCTTTACTCTCCATGTTGAAAACAGAGAGGCAAGGCCGGGGAGTCTAGTGCATAAGCCCAGGTAGGACCTGAGCCCGCACACTGGGAGCCTGGGTGGACTCCAAGGGAGGCAGGCCCGTGGGGTGAACTGCCCCTTGTCTCTCAGGAGAAGGAGACAGCCGATGTCCTCGTCCAAACCTTGGTGCTCACAGGCTTCTTCAGAAGCTTAGCTAAGGAAGGAGCGGAGGCTTGGCTGGTTTACCCAGGCAGCTCCCCCATCCAGAATGAACAAATCCAACCCATGAGGAGAGTTGGTGCCCTGCTGGCGAGAGCCCTCTCAGGTGGGCAAGGTGGCCTCGTAACATAGCACCCGCTGTGTGGCAGCAAGTCAGGGAAGTGAGAAGACGTGCCCAGGCTTCCTAGCAGACTTCCCGTGACCAAATCAAATCCCACAGAAGTAGACAAGCCTGAGTGGTGTGTCACGTTGGAAGGGGTTGGACAGATCTTCCACGTTATAGTACTTTAAGGGGCAAAATATGTCCCACAAAACCATCAGAGAAGGAGGAAAGCAAGAGGTAGGGCGAGGGCTGCAGCTTCCTGCTGAGCAGCAGAAGTCCAGCAAGGTCTTAAACCTGGGAAATCAAGCAATCTCCTCTCTAGTCTGATAACGTGGGTGAAAAAGGTGGTGGTTGAGAGAGAGGTTGGTGAGATCCAGAGGAAGATGTGGCGTTTATGATGCAGCTGAAAAGAAGGGGTCATAGAGATCCCCAGACCCAAGCGCAGATGCAGATGCAGCCAGCCAGGGGGATGAGGCCAAGGAGCCAGCGTCTGGACAAAGGAGAAGGAGATGCGAGGGAAATGCAAGGCAGAAGAAGGAAGGGAGCAGGGTGCAGTGACTCATGCCTGTAATCCCAGTGATTTGGGAGGCGGATGTAGGAGGATCATAGATTCGAGGCCAGAGGCAGCCTGTGTAATTTAGCGAGACCTTGTCTCAAGATAAAAAGTATAAAGGGGTTGTGGGTGCAGCTCAATGGTAGAGCACTTGCAAAAGGAAAGAAGGAGGGAGGAAAGGAAGGAAGGAGGGGAGGGAGGAAAGAAGGGAAGAAGGAAGGAAGTCAGTCTGATGGTAATATCTGGTGAAGTGGAATCTAGTCAAAAGGAAGCATAGACTGGGGCAAAAAAGAGACTTTGTAGAAATACCGAGTACAAACCATTGAAGAAGTAACAGTTACAAAACCTATGTCCCAAATAAATTACCTAATGGTAATATTCATATGTGGGCTGAGGTTTACCACAGTTGGTACAGTGCTGCTCTGTGCTCTCTGAGGCTCTGGGTTTGATCCCCAGCACTGCAAAAACAGGAGAAGGACCCCACAGCCCACTCCTGAAACAACAGGCCACTGACAACTCTATAAATAGCAGAGAAGCACTGACATAATACTGAGCATGGCACAGTGTTCAGCATTCTTTCATTCTTTGTACATAAGGTCACTGTGAATCACAACTTACTCAATTGCACCTAACAATAATATTGGTCTAGCAAAATCTGCAGGAGATACAGAAACAAATAGAAAATCCTAGCGTTTGGATGCATTGAGTTATCTTTTTTCACTTGGTAATAGTCAGATGGACAAGAAAATTAACGTATATAAGATGTAAATAACATATAATAAAGTATTACATGTTAAAGACCATGTGTGCGCACGTGCGCACGCGTGTGTATACACCTTATTGTCTGTGTATCTTCCACTCTGGGATTACAGGTATGCACCATGTATACCTGTATAAAGAAAATTTTAAAAGAGAATAGAGTAATGCAGAAAAGAGAGAATTCAAATAATTTACAATCCGTCATTCAGAAAACAACTTTGTGTGTGTGTATTGCAACTTTTCACAAATACATGCACTCACACATACACACTCACATATTTTTAAACATAATCTGCACCTTTCAACAGTTTTAGAGTGCTGATTTGAATAAAGTGTGAATTAGGTTAGACATCCATGAATTCAATATGCACTCCATTGTGATGGGTACCTGATTTTCTAGCCCTTTATAATTGTTGAAAAGGCATGGATTAGCTTTGAGAATATAATATTCATTTGTGCTAGTTATGGTTAATCGTATACTATTTTGGGTCTAATTTTTATTTAATACATGCTGTACGACTGCATTCCTTCTTTATAGAGTTTTGATAATTCAGCATCCCATTACATGTTGTAAGGGGCTGTTGAGTGGTGTCTGACTCATAGCAACCCTCATAGGGTTTTCCATGGCTGATTTTTTTCTGGCTTGTTTTTTTGGGAGTGGGTTGCAATATCCTCCCATTTTTGTGGTGCTGGGGATCAAACTCAAGGCCTCAAAGGGTGCAGCGTGTTACTCTACCAGCTGAACTACACCCCAGCCCTCTCCTGTTATATAGATTTATATTAATTTATTGAGCTGCTTTCTTATGTTTGAGTGCTTAGTTTATTTTCAAGTGTAATGTATACATTTTTGTCTCTAAATGTTTCTACACACTGATGACTACTCCCTTCTTGGAATGTGAGGTGTTGGTCCAAGCATGTGAATATTCAGAAAGGATCTAGGTCCTGGAAACTCCCAGAGGGGAGAGATGGGCCTTTGTTCACCATCACGCAGCCCCTGACACTTAGTGGGTGTTTTGGCTGGATGTCTTCTCACGAGTCAGAGCGCATAGCCAAGAGCTCATGGGAATTTGTGCAGTCTTCATCCTGCGCACCAGGGTGTGAAAGGGTCCATTTCTGTGCGACTTCATCAGCAGATCATTTTAAGTCTTTGTTATTTTGATAAAAGTCAATTGCATCAGGGTTATGCATCTGGGAAGATGTGGGCTCAAGTGTTATAGTCAGTGAAAGAAACATGTTCCACGGTAAATAGTTTATAGAAATTGGCTTCTTGTCATCTCCTGGACCATAGGTGGCTTCTATAAGCAGATGTGGTGAACTAAGCTTCCTGCCATTCCCCTGTCTCCTGGGGCAACAGCTTGGATTCTCTTCCAGGATGTGACTCCAACAGTTCATCCCAGAGTGCACTTCACATTACCTAAGGTGTTTTGTGGTTTTTTTTTTTTTTTTTTTTTTTTTTTTTTTTTTTTTTTTTTTTTTTTTGTGTGTGTGTGTGTGTGTGTGTGTGTGTGTGTGTGTGTGATACTAGGGGTTGAACCCAGGTCCTCACACATGCTTTGCAAGCACTCTTCCACTGAGGTGCATCCCCAGCCTAATTTTTATCTTTTATTTTGAGTCAGGGTCTCACTAAGTTACACAGCCTGCCTCCGGCCTCAAACATGCGATCCTCCTGCCTCTACTTCCTGAGTCACTGGGATTACAGGCATGAGCCACTGTGCCCGGCACCTAAGGTATTTTATAGATTTTAAACTTAGGTGTAACTGATGTGTATATTCCTCATATGTATTTCAAATGAGCTTCTTATCATAACTTACATAAACAAAAATTGAATCAATCAAATCATTGGTGTATCTCAGATTGTGGACTTCTGAACTGACCAGCAAAATTTATACTAAAGCTGGGCATAAATATGTTCAGCTGGGAATAACAAGAAGATCCTTACTTTTCAGAGGGTCATTGTGGTGTAGAGAGATTTGATTTGGCTGACCATGTCCCCCTGGAGCAAGAAGGGCAGGGTTTCCTAACCACTCCCACTGAGGTCATGGCTTGCCCTCTCTCTAATCATGGTTCGCATCTTCTAACCAGGCCAATCTCTGGATATTGAGACTTAAGCATTTTAAAAATGACTTTTGCTTACAACAACGCCTGGATTCTAAGACTCCTGTCTGGGGCTGGTGGCTCAGATTCCCACTGTGTTTGTCAAAAGTAGAGAGGGAACATTATTTTCCTGTATCTTTTCTCTGTAATCATCATCATCATCGTTGTCATCTTTACAAAAGCTAGTTAATGCTTCTGGCTAACTTAGTCCCTTTAGAACGCATAGTACTCTCTTTATTGTAGTTTTTTTTTAAATTTTATTTTATATGTTTCAGTTTTAGAACCTTAGTTTTCAGAAGATGGTAAATAACCAGGAATCCTGTAAGGGAGATTAAAACTATTTTGCAAATTGAAACATTTAAGGGCATGCACGTATGCATGTAATATCTTAAAAGAAAGAGCAGATTAATGTGTGATTCTTCTATAATATTTTATGCAATGTTGATTGAAAGAAAATACTTTTAAAAATAGGAGATGTTTATGACATTAGAAAAGTAATTAAAATCAACTAGATGGTCATGGGAAAAGTGCTAGAATTAACATACTGTATTTTGATAGCTTAGTTTTATTTAAAATAAGTTATAAAATACAAATGGGGCTGGGTGCGGTAGTGCATGCCTGTAATCCCAGTGGCGTGGAAGGTGGAGGCAGGAGGATTGCAAGTTCGAGACCAGAGGCAGTCTGCGTAATTTAGCAAGACCCTGTCTCAAAAAAGTAAAAAAATGGGCTGGGGATGCAGGTCAGTGGTCCAGTTGGAGAGCATGCAAGCGCAAGGCCCTGGGTTCAACCCCCAGTACCACCAAAAAAAAAAAAAAAAATTCCTGGAATAAAATGAATGCTCTGGAAGTGCACAGAGAAAAGTACATTCAGGCCAGCAGTGTGGTGCACACCTCTAATCTAAATGACTTGGGAAGCAGAGGCAGGAGGATCACAAGTTCCAGGCCAGAGGCAGCCTGAGTAATTTAGGCTCTGTCTCAAGATAAAAAAACTAAAAGGGGATGGGGTTAGAAGTCACTGGTAGAGTGCCTGCAAAAATATGTATGAGGTCCTAGGTTTAGCACCCCTGGTACCAAAAGAAAAAAAAAAAAGAAAGGAGAAAAAAAATTACATTCACATACACAGATGTTTCTGAAAAAGTAATTTAATAGTGCTGATTAGAAACAAGTCTAAAATAACCCATTTTAATTGGAAGGAAGCCTAAGGAAATTACAATTCATTCATACTGAAAAGTATTGTCTGCAGTTCTATAATTCAAAAGCATTGGACTTAGAACCAACTGAAACAATAAAAGTAGAGTTTCACACTGTCGTTGTTGTGGAGAAAATGGTGTAGCTGAATAATGTTGCTTGTCCCTTTGGTAATTACTCCATTCAGTCCTTGCCCCTGCTCTTTAAAATACATATTGGGTTCATGTACACGTGTATTTGATGTGTCTCCCCCACGTCCCTCTCCAGGGCCACCAGTAAGAAGAAAAGCCACGCCACACTTCTTCATCGTCCTGTTCTGGTATTTCCAGTGTCTGGAAAACAAATGATTTTTTCTTTGTAATGCATCTGATGCCTCGTAGGAATAAATCTAGAAAGTAATATGGGGCCAAGAAAGGAAGGGAGGAAACACGGTCCTCCCTGCTTGGGTCCAGGCGAGTGTAGCCCACCTCGAGTTCTGAGGCACACCCGGGACTCTTTTACACTCGCCGTGCTGCTGGAGGCTGAGGCGAGATGGCTCCTGCCCGCCGCAGTCGGGGGGCGTGTCCCTCCTCCAGTTTCTCGCTCCCCTCTCAAATTTTTTGCTGAGTCATAAGGTGCGCATTGGCTAACCCAAAACGGCATGGCGACGTCACAGATTCTGATTGGCTAGCCTGAAATGCTTATAAGCGCCGTGAGCAGGAATAAAGTTGAGTTCTGAGTTACCTCCCTGAAGGGTTTTTGAGGTGTTTGTGTCTCCGTCACACTCAACACTAGTGGGCTGTGGGGTTCCAACCCGGGCGAAGGAGCCCCGCAATACCCAATGTCTGCTTCAAGTCTGTGGTTCATAAATGACGTGGTTGACAGAATCCCGATATTGCAAGTAATGCTTCCAGTATTTACGAAAGAACGAGCTTCTCCAGGTCAGTTAAAAATACCTGCTTTCCTCTTGGACTCTCCGGTGTCTGTGGCTTTGCAAATTCTGCCCCGAACATCCTCTCTGACGAGCCCTTGCACTTATGTCCCGTATTTTTTACTGTGGGAGACTTCCTCATAGGGACAAGTACATTCTTAAAACTGATAAATCGTTAAGATCACTCTGACTTTAGACTTGTGACATTGGGTTTAAAATGCACATGACTAGTTGACCCTGGGAACATTTCCTTCCTTTGTCATTAGGGTGTCTTTGACACTGTGAGCATTCCATAGCCAGTCTCAAGTTCAGGGTTTGACAGAGGAATCAGCAATTGCTGACAGCCTTGTATATTCGGAACAAAGTGAATCGAGTAGGAAATAGTTGGTAATGTATCTGACATTGGTTCTCTCTTAAGGAAATGGCTCTATGTAACGAAGAATGTAATTTCCTAACTGCACCTTTCCTTAAGCATATTTGTCACTTCTCATAGAACTTACAACCAGCACTTCAAAATGAGTTCCAATGTCAGTTTTAATCATGAGGTAGGTCTTGCCAGTCACGTATGTAGTCTATTACTCCCCCAAGATGTAATCCTTTTTTGTTAAAAAGTATATCAGTTTAAAATGCCTCCGCAGCATTCCTCTGCAGGCGATTTCCTCCAGCTTTCCCTCCCTCATGCACCACGAATAGCAATCACTTGCCGTTGAGATGACGGAATGACAGTCTCAAACAGGACTGCCAGTGAAATTATGACCAAAATAGATCAGAACATTTATAGGGCATAATTTGTAGTATATTATTTTGATTTGGGGGTTTTTAATCTTGGTTTGGGTAATATGTAAGTTTTAATACGTGCACTCTCCCACAATGAAAACGAGAGTAATGCTTAACAATTTATGTGCCAACCCACGTGCTAATCACCTTCCATACCTTGTCTCATTTAATCTTCCTGCTGCCTTCTTGAGTTGAGAGACTATTTTTAATCTTCATTATGCAGTTGAGGAAGTTGGGATTTAGGGAAGTTTCATGGCAGACTCAGACTTCGAGCCTGATTAGTGAAGCTGAAGCCCTCTCTCTGGAGAGATTTAAAGACTTGATAATAAGTGATAGAGAGGATAAGTCACTTGTCATTGTTTATTAGAGTTGCTGAGTGATTAAGTGGTTGAATATCTAAACATAGATTTATTTTTGTTCTAGTTTGTTATCAAATTAGTTCTGGAAAGTTATCCTTAGGGATGGACTTTGCATTTAATCAGGATTAAATTCAGCAGAGATGTTTGAAGTCACCTTGTCAGAAGAGGCATGGATAAAATAAGAGAAAATGGTGGCAACCAAGGCTTGATGAAGATACAGGAATTCAGTTATAGTTTTTATGCTGATTTCATTTCCTTGTGGTAAGTGTGAAAGTGAATGTGCTGACACCTTCTGTGCTGAATGTGAAGTTTGCCTGTTGGGTTCAGCCAGAGCAGCAGAGCCAGGAGGAGGTGTGCATGGGTCGAGAGATTTATTATGCAGATCTGCTTTGGGAGGTCATGGGGGCTGACAGGAAGCCTGACAACCATAGGGCTGGCAGGCTATGAGGACGAGGGATCGGGCTGGGATTCCTGCATCTGGGCAGCTGCTCTTGTCCATAGATTGTCAGGAAGGGAAGGTCAAAAGCAGCTGGATCCTTTGGACACTGGGTGCATGTGGTGTCTGAGCTCAGGGAAAACCTGACTCCCTTTGCAGGGCTCACCAGTTACCCCACAGGATAATCTCCCATTTGGTTTGCTCAGAGTCAACTGTCTATGGACCTTAATTACTCTGCAAGATCCCTTTATCTTTGCCATACTAGGTAACCTAGTCATCAGAGTGAGATCCCTTCACCTTCCCAACACTGAGCACACTCTTGGAGAGGGGCGGACACTGGTCACAGAGGTCCCTCTCAGGCCCTGTGACCTTGCTTCACTGTTCCTGTCAGATCCTGTCAAAGACCCTCCCAGCAGGAAGAATTTTATTATGTCTTCTTTCCATAATCTCACCCACCAGTGATCAGAGATTCCTGATCCTGGGGGTAAAGTTAGGTGCCGTTGAGGGGTAAAGAGACATCTCTTTTTAGTATCTCTGCTCGGGATGGGTGAAGCCTGGCCTGACCTGTCAGTCCCAATAATTTCTCTGACCTGTAACATTTTTAGGCTCATATTTCCCAGTGACCAACTATTTTGTCTTATGTTGTGGCACCATAAAGAAACAAATTAAAATTTCTTTTGACTTTTTCATTGTCCAAACTTCAGCCATTACTTATCTTAATGAGAACTGGCTGATTAAAATAAAACAAAACAAAAACTCTATCATCTAAGGATAAGGGCATTTTTTTCTTCCTCTCAGTCATTTGGTAGAATAACTTGGATAGACATAGGGGATGACTGATTTCAGCTAATGCTAGAAGAACCCCTTGACTGCCCTGGTCCAGATAATCAGAATGTGACAGGGCTACTTTTAGTTTGCTAATGAATCTTGTTTGGTAAATACAGTGCCTATATGCTATTTACTGAGGCCACAGTTGTTCAGAAATAGTTTTGACTTCATAACCTCCAAATTTAGTATGTCCATTGCCAAGGTGCCACTTAATGTTTTTCAGGCCAATCTTTTCTACTTTGAGAACGATTTTGGGGTTCGTTTGAAAATTAGATTTCCTAAGCTTCCATGTATGGGATTGTTGGAATGCTTGCCAGCACATTTTCTGTGGGAAATCCAAAAGGATATATATTCATTTATTCATTCAGCAAATCTTCATTGAGAACCTGGCATTTGCAGGCACTGATCTAATCTTGAGACTATGAAACAATTTCAATAAATAAGATATTGCCTGATAGTGGAAGTGCAGTCTTCATGAGAATACATAAATCAGAAGGAAAATGTCTGTCCAAACAAGCCTTTTATTGTGAAAGCAGTGGGGTCTGTGGTAATTTTGGACTGTGCTGAAAAGATTTGTTTTATCTTTGACCATTTTTGTAGTTCGCAAGATACCAAGATGGAAAATAACTGTAGGTGTTAACAAATGCCCCAAGGATAGCATGGATCTCAATATTTCTTTGATTGGCTAAAGAAGGTATAGGAATGGAATTGTATAGTCTTTTGAGGGAATTTTCTATTCACTGGGAAAGTTCTTATGTAAGAATGCTTTTAGTGGAAATGAAATCTTCAAATTGGAAAATTTCTATGGTTCTTTTTCAAGTTCATTGATTTTTTTTTCTTTTGTTATATAACTCCAGTCTGAAGTTAAGTTGATCCAGCTAATTTGGTATTCTAATTATTGTTTTCATTTTTCTATTACATTTCATTTTTTATAAATTGTACTTTTTGGCAGGTATTACCCATCTGCTTGTTCATTATGCATATGTTTTTCTTTATGCCTTTGAACATATTTTATATTTATAATAGTTGCTTTAAAGTTTCTGTGAGCCATAAGATCCTAGGTCTATCTTTGTGTTGATTTCCTATCACCCCTGTGTGTGTGTTTCTGTGTGCGGGTGTGTGTGCACATGCACATGCGTGTGTATTTTAGTATGGCTCACGTTTTCTTTTCTTTTTTCGCATTTAATTATTTTGACAGTATATTGGATATTAGAAGTGATACATTGTAGAGTTTCTGAGTTTCTGACTTCTGTTTTTTTCTTTTTTCCCTGAAGAGTTATTTTGGTTTTAGAAGCAGTTAACCTTGTTGGATCAAAGCTGTAGTTTCTCTGGCTTTGGCAGTGAGCAGATGCTCATATATTTCTGCTCAGTTCTTCCACTTTTTCACCTGCCGCAATTGTATTGGATCTCCTACAAGGATGCATATTTAGTGGTCAGCAAGAATTTGGATGAATTTTATAGGAAGATTATTTTGGCTATCTTTTTAGCCTAATTTTGGGGAGTGCTTGTGAGCCCTGGTACCTCTGGTACCTCAAGCCAGGGAGATAGCAACTTTCTTCTGCCTTAATAGCAAGTGGATCAGGCAGGGGTAAGTGGTAAGGCAAAGGCAGCCAGTTACAAGTTATGGTATATGCTTTTGACCTTCCTAGAAAAAGCTTTTCTCCAGTTCTAACCTGGTTTTGGTCCCTATCAGCACCTTCTGAAAAGTTTTATTTTATGGAGGTTATTTTTTTGCTTTTTCCAAATTTTATAATAGTCATCCACGGGGGGATTTGTGTGACTAAATTACCCATTTCCCAAAGTAGAGCAAGTCAATAGAAAAATAACCTTGAAAAGCTGATGACAAAGCTAAAGGCCACTGATTTAGAGATAAGCAGCTAATATGGAGTTTCAGTAGGATGATTATATTCCTTGCCTAATCTGCACACTTTACTTCTAGTAACACAGGCTGATTTTCTATTAGATGCTCTTACCCCGTGCCAGGCTCTTGGTTCATTCTTATGCGTACAGTGGTCAAAGCACCTCCATTATTTTTATCTGAATTTCTCCTAAGCCTGAGCGACAGAGAATGACAGGAGAGGAAGGAAGCAAACACTGTGAATGACCTGAGCCCTTCATTCAGCACAAGGTCACACTTCCTTAAGTCACTCCAGCAGATACTAGTTGATTCAGAGATCACAGTAACCATTAACACATACGCATCAAGAAATGTCATAATTAAAACTTTTAGTCCACAGAGTGGTGTGAACCACTGCAATAAAAGGCAAACAAAGCACAACTTTACAATCTGTGAGTGTGTGACTTCTCAAAACATAATTTGTGAGCCTATAAGTAATTAGACTACAAATTAATTTCCTTGAATAAAGGAAAAAAAATGTTTTAAAGGTCCATTATTTTCTTTGGAAGAGATAATTACATTGTTATATTCCCCCCCCCAGAATTTAATTTTCCTATTGACAGGGTAAGGAGAAGTAGATCGGTAGTTTGTCCCATTGGATATGATGAAATTAGAATGGTTTATTATCTGTTTATTGCAGATTCTTAGACTAGTGCTCAAAGCTGTTTGCATAATAGTTAAATCAACTTAATTGTGGTGTATTTTCTTCCGTGATCTTGACCTTTCTGTATTGAGAATTTCAACTCATTTTACTTTGAATTTGAAGACTTGTTCCTGATCACTTTAGGGGAATTATTAGTACAAAATGCAAATGGCACATGAAAAACTGTGAAATTTTGTTTCTTAGTTTTTTTTAATTGTTATATTTTTTTATTAGTAACTTAAATTTTACTCCAACCTAATCTTCAGAAGCTTTTGTGTAACTGTAGCTAATTTCAAATAGCAATGAAATAACTAAATAACTGAAGACATAGAAATGTAAAGTATATTTAACAAGGAAAGGTAGGTAGATCATGGAGGAAAAGAATAAGAAGCCTCCTGAAGAAGGTATGTTAAACTTAGGGCTATTGTTGTAAGGACTAGGCGGGACTTCATGACATAGGAAGTTCCTGACCTTCATTGCCTTTAGGACTGAAAAACTCTGCAGTCCAAGTTGGAAATTGCAGTAGCAGAAACTGAATTACAGCTTTGATTAGTTCAAAAGAAATAGTCATTATACTTAACAGCCTCATTAACATCTCTGTCACCATTGCCATGGTAGAAATCACAGAAGTGTATTGAAGTGTTTATTTTACCCTCGGCACTATGCTGAAAACCTTACATTCAATGTCTCGTTTCTCTGATCCCATAGAGAAGTATTTTACTATTCTTACTAACAGATGAGAAAACTGAGGCTTAAAGTTTTTAATTAACTTGTTAATGTTCTAGAGATAATAAATGGCTGAGACTGGATTGAAAAATGAATGTTTCTGATCGCCAAAACTATACTGTTAATCACTAACAAAGAGGAAGAAGAAGGGAGGGGAAATTCAGGAAGGATATTAAGCCTAAATTACTAAATTTCAGATCTCTGGCTTGAAGTTTGCCATTATGCAAAGTAAACATTTATGCTGTGGCCAGAATAATTTTCTACCCATGTGACTAATTGAAGAATATGTTATTTTTGTAGTTTACTATTTTGGTTTTCAGAAGAGGTTAAACTGTTAGAATATTTAAGCATTATTGTTTCAGCGGATTTCAGAGAGCTGAATTTTTCAAGCAATGCATTTATAAAACGGCTAATATCTACTCTTTTTTGTATTACTAACTTAAATTTTCTCCTGCAGCTGTTGCCCTGTGGCATCTGATCCCATCAGATCTTGGAAGCTAAGCAGGGTCAGGCCTGGTTAGTACTTGGATGGGAGACCTCCTGGGAACACCAGGTGCTGTAGGCTTGGGAGAAGGACCTGGCAACCCACTCCCAAAAATCAATTGAAAACCCTATGAATAGCAAAGAAGCACTGACAATAGTGTTTTGCCTGTTGTATATAGGGTCGCTATGAGTCGGATACCGACTCGATGGCACCTAACAACAACAACAACTTAAATTTTCCTCCAACCTAATCTTCAGGAGCTTTTGTGTAACTATAGCTGATTTCAAATAGCAATCAAATAACTGAAAACTTGAAAACATAGAAGAAATGTAAAATATATTCAACAAGGAAAGGTAAAACAGTTGCCAATCTCCTTTTTAGGAAAAATTGGATGTGGGAGTGAGAAAAGAAGTCGATGGCATGGGAACATCTGAAATAAAATACGGGGACTCGGTATGCTACATACAGCACGTGGACACAGGCCTGTGGCTCACCTACCAGTCTGTGGACGTCAAGTCTGTGAGGATGGGGTCGATACAGCGCAAGGTAAGATTATACACAGATCCCCTTCCTAACGGTCATTTCCATAAATAAAAAGCACAAACAGAACATCAAAAGAAGTAGCCAACCCTTCCAGCCACCTGCTCAAGTTCATCATTTTACGTGCTAAAGGTCAAATCCTACCATGTTTATTTTGGTATTTCAGCCAACTGATGCTGTAGATCAGTTTGCTTGCCAATACCATACACCCCCAACTACTCAATTTTTTAGATGGGAGGGAAGCATTGGAGAAAGTAAACCTTTAATAAACTGTTAAGCGTTCAGATGCTTTAGCCACCTAAAAATCCTGCCATAAGGGAGCCTTTGGCTTTGTACGGTGAGCCGTATAGGATTATGCGATTCATGCATTTCGGTGTTAGATGGACACATAGACTGCCTTCTGGATTCGGCCATGGTCTACCTCATTGTCTTCTTTCTTTGCGCCCACTGCATCCTTCACTCGCCTTCCCTTGCTCACAAGACAATGATCACACTTTTTGGTGGTGGGACCATTGCTGGCCTGTTCCCCCCACATTCTATTCTTTTGCCAATTTCTAGGCATTGTTTTCCCGTTTCCCAGCATGTCCCCTGCTGCACACTTCTTTTAGTCCTTCAGAAAACTGTGGCTTTTACGCACTCAGGTCTTTGGATGGTATATTTTCTCTGAGGAACCCTTTGGAACGTTTTTGTCCACCCAGTTCTTATCCGTGCTTCAGAGATTAGATGTAAAGATCATTTTAGAAGTCCTTCCTCTCTCAGCTGATCCCCTACACCCTCCTTTGTGTTCTCTTCATGGTCGTGTAGAACTTATTAAATTTTACATACACTCCCATTGCTGTTTTATTTACTAGGCTAAAAATCTTTCCTCATTTGTGACTTCCCTGAGGAGTAGATGATAGCTGCTATTGTTAGGTGCCATCGAGTTGGTGTCTAGCTCATAGCAACCCTATGTACAATAGGGAAAACAGTATTGTTACTGCTTCTCCGCTATTCATAATGTTTTCAATGGCAGATTGGTTTTTTTTTTGGTTTGTTTGTTTGTTTTGGAGTGGATTGACGGGTCCTTCTCTCAAGTCTACAGTGCCTGGTATTCCCAGGCTGTCTCCCATCCAAGGACTAACCAGGCTGGACCCTGCTTGGCTTCTGGGATTTGACAGGACCAGATGCCACAGTGGTACGGCTGTAGGCTCTTGCATCATTAGATCAATGGAGATTATTTTTGTATTTGTCTCCTACTATTCCTGTTTTACTTAGATTTTTAAAAACTGAACTAGGATTTCCAAATTTTATCAATTAAAGAAGATAAAAATCATGTTTTAGTCTCCTTTAACTTATTAATATAATAAATAAGTTGGTGGACATCCAATAATTGAAAATCTTTATATTCATATAACTAAATCCTACTTGACAATAGCATGCTGTTCCTGTGAAATCCTATTAGATTTAATTAACTAATATTTTATTCAGAATTATCACATCAACATTCATGAAGGAAATTAAATTATCTTTATGGGTATTTAAATTTGAATTTTATACAGTTTTCATGTTTATTAATTTTCATATGTCATGAAATGTCATTCTTCTTTAATCCTTTTCCACCCTTTAAAAAATGTATGAACTGCCTGGTGCCATGAGGCATGCCCCTAATCCCAGTGACTTGGGAGGCTGAGGCAGCCTGTGCAACTTAGTGAGATCCTGTCTCAAAAATAAAAAAAGTGGCTGGAGGTGTAGCTTAGTGACAGAGCACTTGCCTAACATTCAACTACCCAGTACAAATAAGCAAACAAACACAACAACAAAAAAGGGAAAAAACTATTCCTACTTTATTGGCTTTATACAAAGAGGTGATAAGACATATTTTGCCAACTGCTTGTCTAATCATTCATTAGGAGGGTCTTCTCTTTAATGGTTTATCAGACAGCTCACCTGTGAAAGTATCTAGTCCTAAATTCGTCTCTTTTTCTTTCTTATTTTTTGAGGTTTTTTTTTTTGGTTGAACCCAGGTTCTTGCACGTACTTTGCAAATACTCTACCCACTGGGCTGCACCCCAGCCCATTTTTTATTCTTTATCTTAAGACAGGGTCTTGCTCAGTTACCCAGGCTACCTCTAGCCTCAAATCAGCAGTCCTCCTGCCTCTGCTCCCCGAGTTTCTGGGATTACAGTTGTTGAGCCACTGTGCCGGGCTCTAACTTCTTTGAAAATACTTGTGTAATTAATTTTTTACTTATTGGAGGGAGACTCCTTTTGGGTTACCTTTGGCCTTCTTTCTGGTTGTTGTTGTTGTTGTTGTTGTTGAGTATGGAGTCTTGCTTGTTGCCCAGGCTGTTTTTGAACTCTTGGGCTTGAGCGATTCTCCTGCCTCACTGTCCGCAGTGGCTGGGACTACAGGTGCATGCCACCGTGCCCATCTCTGCCGATCATTCTCCATTTGTTATGAGTCCATTCTGTTCCTCTGGAATCGCTAGTCTGTTGTTTGTTTTTGCTGTAGATTTTTATGCGGTATTGAATTATTATAATTAGTTTTCCATCCTATGTGTTTTTGCTTTCTGCTTTGGCCTGGTTTGTGAGAGGTTTATTTATCTTCTGAAAGAACTGAATTTTGGGTTTATTCATCCTGTTATTTTTTCTAGTTCATTAATTCCCCTTTTTATCTTAATTACTTCTACTTTTCTTCTTCATTAAGTTTTTTTTTTTTTTTCTTAAGGTTTTTCTTATTTTTATTTTTTGTGGTAGTTAGGGGTTGAATCCAGGGCCTTGCATGTACTTTGCAAGCTCTCTACTTTGAGCTATACCCATGTTCTCTTTTTATTTATTTTTTTAATCTTCAGAGAGGGTCTTGGTAAGTTACACAGGCTGCCTCTGGCTTTGAACTTGTGATCCTCTTGTCCAACTCTGGGGTTCCAGGCGTGCACCACTGCACCTAGCCTCATTTCTTCTTTCTTAATGAAGGCATGCAAGGACATAACCTTACCTTCAGGTACAGATCCATCTAGGTCTTACTGATTTGGGTATAAACAGTTCTTCTTGAGCTGGGCACCATGGTGCACATCTGTAATCCAGAGACTCAGGAGGCTGAGGGAGAAGGATTATGAGCTTGAGGCCAGAGGCAGCCTGTGTAACTCAGACTGTCTGAAAACAAAACAAAAGCACCACCACAAAAACCGGTTCTTCTTTTCTTGCTTCCAGGGTGTAATTTTAGTTTCAGCTACTCACTTTAGTTCATAACTTGATCAGGTACACTAAATTATCTTGCTGTTGTGTTGAGTGAAGGAAACCAGGCATGAATGGGCACTTACCATGTAGTTCCATTTACATATAATGATGCTCACTTGTGTCATGGGAAATCGGGGAGGTGGTGAACCCTATAAAGGATGGGGCAGGAAGGGAACATGAGGGGGGTTTTAAACTGTTCTAAGGTTCTCTTTCATGATGTAGGTGTTGGTTACACATGTGTTTACTGGGTGAGATTTATTGAGCTGTTTACTTAAGATTTTTGTGCTTCTTTTTTATTTTTTAATTTTTTATTTTTTATTTTTTTGTGGTACTGGGGGTTGAACCCAGGGCCTCGCGCTTGCATGCTTTTCAAGTGCTGGACCACTGAGCTGCGCCCACAGCTTATTTTTATACTTTTTGAGGCAGGGCCTTGCTAAATTACGCAGACCGCCTCTGGTCTTGAACTTGTGATCCTCCCGCCTCTGCCTCCTGAGTCACTGGGATTACAGGCTTGTGCCACTGCACCCAGCTGATTTTTGTGCTTCTAATGTACTTTCACAGAAAGTTCTAAAACATAAAGCTGAACAAAAGAACTTGTGTGTGTGTGTGTGTATGTATGTGTGTGTGTATTGTATGACATATATATATATATAATATATTTATGTTTATTTGTAATATGTTTATTTGTAATTGAAATGCCTTTGAAGCAGTTTTTAGTGCTTAGTGATCAGTCTGGATACTTTATAACTGGTGATGTTATACAGTAATGTAAGGCAGCATTGTATAACATTTCCTTTACTGTTGGTTCTCAGTTTGCTTTGGATCAGTTATTGAATGTAGATAACATGAAAATGCCATGCTATTTTACTCAACTCAGTACATTTATTGAATCATCCTTTAAAACAATAGCCGGATAAATGTATTGAACGGGTGCTTTGTACAGAGACTTGTGTGTATTATTTAACCAAACACAACAGCTTCACAGTATCCTCTCTCTCTCGATTCTCTCCTGTTGTGGTTCGACATCTGAGAGCGGAGCTTCTTGACTTGGGTTTGGGAAGGAGCTAGTGGGAGCTGTGGCACTGTTTCTGCTTTCTTGCAGGCTATCATGCACCACGAAGGCCACATGGATGACGGCTTGAGTTTGTCTAGATCTCAGCACGAGGAGTCCCGCACGGCCCGTGTCATCCGCAGCACTGTCTTCCTGTTCAATAGGTTTATAAGGTAATTTTGGTTGTTTTGGTTTGATATTTTATTTTTACTTTCTTCCTGGATTTACAAATATACCATCGGAAATATATGATCATAACAAATACAAAATTTGGTAGGTCTGCAGGACACAAGAAAAAGTGTTCCTTAGGCAGTCTTATGACTGTCTTTTAAATGAACTTTAAAAAAATGTGTATGCTTGTAGCTGGGCGTGGTGGCGCATACCTATAATCCCAGCGGTTTGGGAGGTGGAGGTGGGAGGATCGCAAGTTCGAGACCAGAGGCAGTCTGCGTAACTTAGTTGAGACCCTGTCTCAAAAAAAAAGTAAAAAAAAATGGGCTGAGGATGCAGATCAGTGGTCTAGCACTTGCAGAGCATGCAAGCGCAAGACCCTGGGTTCAACCCCTAGTACCAAAAAAAAAATGTATATGCTTTTAAGGAAGCCTTTTATACTGCTGATGGGAGTATAAATTAGTTCAGCCACTGTGGAAATCAATATGGAGGTAGCTCAAAAAAGTAACAACAGAACTACCGTATGATCCAGCTATACCACTTCTGGGAATACATCCACTGGGGTTTCGCTCAGTTGGTGGAGTGCCACACAACACTCTGAGACCCTGGGTTCCATCCCAAGCACCATAAAAATGGGAGAAGGATCTGGCAACTCACTCCCAAAACAATCCCAATCTGCCATGAAAAACCCTATGAATAGCAAGGAAGCACTGACACAGTGCCAGGGAAAACACAGTGTCTGGAAGGGTTTCATGCTGTTGTACATACAGTTGCTATGAATTGGACCAAACTCGATGGTACCTAACAACAACAAAACCACAGGGACATCTGCACTTCTATATCTAATGCAGCACTGTTCACAATTGCAAGGGTGTGGAATCAACCCAGATGTCCATCCACAGAGGATTGGATGAAGAAATTGTGGTATATATACACAATGGGATATCATTCAGCAGTAAGGAAGAATGAAATTATGTCGTTTGCAACAAAATAGATAGAACTGGAGAGCATCATTTAAGCGAAATAATGCAGACTCAAAAAGAGAAATACCACATGTTCTCTCTCATATACAGGAGCTGAATCTACCTAAAAGGAAAGAAGTTATACATATATATGCACAATCGTACTTAGGTAGGATTGGAAAATGCAAGTGGACCTGATATGAGGGGGAGGGGACAAGGAGAAAATGGATGGTGGGGGTGGGGGACAATGAAGATGGGTAAAGAGGGAGATGAAAAAATGGAAAATACGAGATGCCACTCTAAGAAAATAGAATAAAAAAAAAAGGAAAGAAAAAAATAGTATAATCCATGGCTGCATGATTGTCATTATATGTTAATTCAAATTCTGTAAAATGTTTAAGGAGGTGGAAGTATAAGCCATACTGATTTGATAGCTGTGTACTGGATATGTCACCTGACTCATTACTCTGTACCCCACCAACAGGGATAAGTAAAATACAAAAAAAAAAAAAAAAAAAAAAAAACCTCCTGAAAAAAAGTTTGCTTTTAGGAATTTTATGTGTAATATGTAATTGATAGCTACAGGTCAGGATTACTCTATAACTTTCTGTGCTGCACCCATTTAATTCCATTTTCAGAAAGGGTCATGAAGCCTATATATTTGTTGTGTTTTGAACCATATTAAAGAAATGTGATCTTTGTAAAAACTAAATTTTCCATCTAATAATTGAAATAGTCACATATCTACAAACTAAAACTTGTGGTCAAACAGTGCTTTGGTAACATTATCTTATTATTCAATCTGACCTGTGATAGAGATCATCTGTCTCTTCAAATTTGCCAACTTGTCAGGAAATTTTTTTATAAATATATAAATTTATACATACATATACACACATATAAATATAATGCAACTTTTAATTTTTTTTTTTTTTTTTTTTTTTTGCTTTTTGTGGTACTTGAGGGTTGAACCCAGGGACTCGCATATACTTTGCAAGTGTTCTACCCCTAGGCTGCACCACAGCCCACTTTTCATTTTTTATCTGGAGATAGGGTCTCACTAAGTTATGCAGGCTGCCTTTGGCCTCAAAGCAGCAAAACTCCTGCCTCTGCCTCCCAAGCTGCTGGGATCACAAACGTGAGTCACTGTGCCTGGCTATGATGCAGTTTTTTTAAAAGGTATAGATTGTGTTTATAAAATGTTGCACACATCTTTTTATAAAATTTTTAGCTCTTTGAAAATTATGAGAATGAGCATGTTTCATGTTTATTTCCCATATTTCTTCATTTTTTGATTTATCCTACTTGTTTTTATATATTGAATAGGTTATTATGAGCTTTTTATGTTAGAGATATTAATGCCCTGTCATCATATATAACTTACAAATGTTTTGCACCATTTATTAGTTTGGGAAGAAATTTCCAAGTACTTTTACAGTAGTTATAATAAGAAATCATGTTTTGGCTTTCCGGTATAAGAGAAGACCTTCCTCCTGCGAGGCTATGTTAATATTCAGCTAATTATTCTGTTTCATGTAGGAGCCGTCTCATTGTGGGTGGATGTGTTGATGTGGTGTGTGTATATCTAAAATGTACACAGCATTCAGCCTCCTCTGTCCTTAGTATTCATTCCATTTTTCTGTCTAGTTTAAACCTTGACCCTCATTAGATAATTAAGTCTTAGAGATGGGATAGATGTCATTTTTATTCTGTGTCTATTACTTGTATTACTTTTACACGTTACCCTGGTACCTCGACACTTGAACTGCTCTGTGCTGGGCATTTCAGTCCTCACCCAGTACTTTTGAGAGAATTCTGGGTCGGTGCCTAACCACTTGCTCAGCACTGTATCCAAGGCAGCACTTACTGTGATGTGAAGCAAAGGGGAGAGCATCCCTTTGTGCATCATTGTCAGGCAGTAAAGGCCTGTTCCGGTGCTGTGGTCATGGTCTTGGGGTTGTTTTGTTTTGTTTTACATATGTGCACATACGTATACCACACATCATCGCGACACCCAAGAAACTTTCTGGGGCTAACAATGAAGGAAAGAGGAAAACAGTAAGAACAACAGCTGAACTAGAAAAAGAACTTACTGCTAATTATGTGCGTGGTATACGTGTGTCTGAATTAGCTATCCTGTGTGGTGCCGGAGCCAATGAACATGTTATTTCTCATGGGAAAAATGTACTCAGCACTGGAACTGGTGGGTGCTTGACCAGCCTTACAGAATGGGTTGTGTTTGAATGCCAAGGTTACTGCTGTACTTGTATTTACTATTCTATCTCTCTTGTTGTTGTTGTTGTTGTTAGGTGCTGTCGAGTCAGTATCCGACTCATAGTGACCCTCAGGGTTTTCAATGGCTGACTGTTTCGGGATTGCCTTGGGAGTGGATTGCCAGGCCCTTCTCCCATTTTTGCAGTGCTGGGAATTGAACTCGGGGCCTCAGAGACTGCAGTTGTATCTCTCTGCGTACTGCTTATTTCTTATAATAGAAAAACTTACAGAGCTGATGAAGCTAAGGGATAGATTAACTCAATTGACATTCTTGATGTGGAATTTCAGGCAAAAACTTGAGAAAAGTTTTAGGTTTACTGTTTCTACTGATTAGTAAAGCTGAAGTCCAGTATTTCAAAATTGTTACCAATCTTTATGTAAATGATGGTGTGTTTAAAACAATGTTTTTAGAATTTTGAAGTGCAAAGCTAAGCTAATTCTCATTAATTATGTTTTTATTGCTTTATAGAATATAAATTCTAACAGAGTCAGGAAATTAGCTGGAAACACTTCCTTGCAATAAAATGCTGTCCTCCAACTTCACTGGAACAGAGAGCAGTAATGGAAGTGTAAGATTTTTATGCATTAAATTTTGTCATGACTATCACCACATCAAGAGTAGTAGAGGTCTTCTCCATTTATGGTGTCTGCTTGTGGTTACCTTTGTTGTTGTTTTTTAGGAGCCATTGAGTCTGTGTCCTCCTCATAGCGACCCTATGTACAACTGGCAAAACACTATTGTCAGTGCCTCTCTGCTGTTCATAGGGTTTTCAATGGTGGATTGATTTTTGGGAGTGGGTTATCAGGTCCTTCTCCCAAGCCTACAGCACCTGACGTTCCCAGGCAGTCTCCCATCCAAGGACTAACCCTGCCTAGCTTCTGAGATCTGATGGGATCTGATGCCAAAGTGGTATGGCTGCACTCTGTGGTTACCTTAAATATATTTTATTTCGGGGTGATATTGATTTTGCAGCATCGTGTTTTAATATGCGTCTTGGATACATTCAAAGCTATAAGTTTTAAAACTGAGACTCTCAATAAGCTGAACAAATTAACACATTTCCATCCCACTAATGTCCTTTAGCAGTTAGGAAATAAATCATGGAGGCGTTTCTTAACCTAAATTTAGGTGTATTTCTGTTGAGTGATAGAAAAGCACTTTAATATAATTGTTTACTCATTAATAAGCACATTTTCTAAATTAGCATCTTTAGAATCTATTTTTATCTGATAAACAGAATAGTGGCTAGTGTAAATAATAGCAAAACTTAAAATAATTCATTTACAAAACAGCAAGCAAATACCAGGGTTATGAACCTGGGAAGATACGGGCTTTAGTGCTGTAGTATGTAGTGCTTTAAAGTGGAAATAAGGTGATTACTTGTTTGGGTCATCATTTTGTAGGCACTAGTCTTTTGGCCTAACAGTCTGCTAGGTGAGTGGCTCTGGATGCCGGTTTCTGTGATAGACATGATAGTTATATGACATGACGCATCATCTCTGATGTGAATAGGTTCATTGTTGATGCTGGAGGAGAAGGAGGGTCTTTTCTTACACTCTTCTTTTACAGTGGTATAAGGAGGGAGTAATACTGTGGAATCATCCACAAAGCAAAAAATAATAATCTGAAATTGTGGTCCACTGAGATAGAGGAGTGTCTGCTGTTAATTCCAGGGGTCTGGATGCACTCAGCAAGAAAGTGAAGGCACCCACGGTGGACTTACCCATCGAGTCCGTGAGCCTGAGTCTGCAGGACCTCATTGGCTACTTCCACCCGCCTGACGAGCACTTGGAGCACGAGGACAAGCAGAACAGGCTGCGGGCCCTGAAGAACCGGCAGAATCTCTTCCAGGAAGAGGTGAGACCCTGCTCGTCCCTTTTGTGCCGTTCCCTTGGGCCTTCTTTTACTTCATTTACTATAACTTTAATTTAGTTTTCATAATGCTTGTCAAGAACAAGGATCTAAGCACTAGGCTTACATGGCACGCACCAGTCATCCCAGCGACTCAGGAGGCAGAGGCAGGAGGTGCAAGGTCAAGGCCAGAGGCAGCCAGCCTGATGTAGCGAGACCCTGTCTCAAAAAAATGGGGTAGGGGTGCAGCTCGGTGGTAGAGCTCATTCAAAGTATGTGCAAAGCCCCTGTATGTTCGGCCCCCTGTACCACCAAAAAAAAAAAAAGAAAAAAACAACAACAAAAAAACAAGTATCTACTTTGGTACTTTAAAAGTAGACTAACATTGTATGACCTGTTCATTTAGACTATTATTAAACTTTGCAAATGTAAGTATGAAGGACATGTTTATTTTTCTTTTGTTCTTTCTGAGAGTCATATTAAGGATTTAAAATCCACCTGAATTATTTGAAGAACATTTTATTTCACATGCAAATGAGTTTCTTCCTGTCCTTTAAATAAATGATCTCAATTTTCTCTGATTAACAGACATACTTTAAGCCAGACTTCTCTTTTTAATCAGGTTAGCATTTTTTGTCTGCAAGCAGAATTAGTTTTTGATGGTGATTTTTTTTTTTTAACACCCCCAGGGAATGATCAACCTCGTGCTGGAGTGCATAGACCGACTACACGTCTACAGCAGCGCGGCACACTTTGCTGATGTTGCGGGAAGAGAAGCCGGGGAATCCTGGAAATCCATTCTGAATTCCCTGTATGAGTTGCTAGGTAAGGACCATGGTGGAGTCTTCAAGGCAGCTGCTTTAATTTATTTAACACGGTCACATAATAGTTACAGGGATTTTATAACATCCTTCCTAATCAGGACATTATTCATTAATTAAGTTTTGCAGTCCTAGGGGTTTAAACCCAGGGGGTCCCATAAGCTAGGCATATGCTGTACCACTGAGCTGCACCCTCAGCCCCTTTTACTTTTTATTTTTTGAGCCAAGTTCTCACTCAATTGCTCAGGCTGTCTCTGTCCTCGATCTCATGATTCTACTGCCTCAGCCTCTCTTGTCGCTAGGATCACAGGTGTGCAAGAGAGCACCTAGCTCTAATCAGGACTTTTAGTCTTTAATTTTACTGCAGTAATGTCAGTGATGCTCAGGGCCCAAATCCATCTCTGAGTGAGAAAGGCGGCCAGATCCATAGGAGGACTATCCGGGGCATCGTTTTTGCAGGCAAGCGGCTTCTATATGGATTGGTACTAAGTGTTTCCTTTTTGGTTCAGAGTTTGTGTCATGAAGCCCTTCTCCTCACGGTCTCATTCTGTTGGGGATTTGCTCTAGTCTCCTTCCCTGGTCTTTCTAAGATCTGCATTGGTCATCTTCTAGGTACACTGTGTCTGTGTGAAGTGGTACTTGCAGTGAGTTCTATTACATTCCTCTTGGCTCTGGGCACATACAGGTCTTCATTATTTGAGGACTAAAGTTTAAGCTATTGCATTAGCTGCTACCTCCTTCCCTCCCTCCCTCCCTTCCTCTCTCCCTTCCTTCCTTCCTTCTTACAGTAATGGGGGTTCAATCCAAGGTCTTGCACATGTTAGGCAAATGTTCTACTACTGACCTGGACCCCCATACTATTTTTCATTTTTTAATTTGTAGGTTACACAGGCTGCCTGTAGTTTTACCCTTTTGATCCTTTCACCTGAGTCGCTGGGATCATGGGCATGCACCAAGGTGCCCCAGCCGCAGAAGGTTTCACTTTTCTGTTGTGAAGAACTGGGTAGCGTCTGAAATTTTACCCTATTTGCAGACCAGGAAGCTGCTTTCTTGGCACTTAGCATTCACCTGTATTATAACACTAATCAAATTTCTTTCTTATTTATATACTGGCTTGTTTTCAAAACCAAGCCTCACACCTGTCTGTTTTTTGTATCTCTATAGTTTAACTTAATGTCTAATGGCTAGTATATACTCAAGAAATGTGTAGTAAGTGATTCAGTTCTAATGGATTAGGAACGTATACACGAGTACAGGAAAAACTATTTTTAATGTGAAAAATGAATGGTGGTGAAAATATTTTAAAAAGCCATTATAATATAATTAACCTTCATTAAAATTTGTAAAGTCATAATACAATTTAGCAAATAGAATTCTTGGCTTGTTAGGATTGTTACAATGTTTTCATTAGGTGGGGTATTGGATAGGCCATTAAAATTAAGCGCATGCAATTTGATTTTATCAGACTGAAGGGTAACACAAGGCTGGCATTTCTCTGAATAAGAGAGGGATGTTGGGGCTTTATTGGAGTGTAGGTTCATTATTTTACGCACAGAAATCATCAGGGTAAGGATTTTGTCGTGCAAAAATTCTAAATATTCCATTTCTTTGCGAATATGGAAGTTACTGCACTGAATTTCTGAGTAGAGAAGAGGCTTTGGCGTGGTAGTGTGATTAATGTGGTCTGACATTGGCTGAATTCCCCAGATAGACTTGATGCCTAGGTAAAGCAGTGTGCCAGTGGTGTGTTTGAGAGTTGAACAAGTTATGTGCGGGAAGAAAACTGTTACAGGTAAATCAAGATAATATGCATTTTTTTCTCTGCCAGTCTCTTTCTTCCACAGCCTCTGCTAGTTGGTCCCTTCAGCAAGCCATGTGCTTTTGTACCCATGAGTAACAAACATGAGCCTGGGCGTGGTGATGGTTTTTGTAGACTCACTGACAGTGTCCATCCTGGAAGAGCACACACTTCAGCTGTATCTTCCGAGCTCCTTACCCTGGACTCCCTGTAACGCCATGGAGTGATCTGGGCATTAAATTAGACAATGTTAGAGCCTACTTAAGTCACCTAACAACAACAGTGTACTCTACAAGATGCTGGGGACTTTGGTGTGAGCACAGCTCACCATAATTTGTTGTGTGGTTTTATTGGAACTCGTCTAGATGTGTGATTTTTCAAATGACGTACCTGTCCAAGTAGAAAGAGATGGAGTGGTTGGTGTGGGTGGAGTGGTTATCTGTTGGGATGTGCTCAGCTAGGAGTCACAGGAAGTTCTTATCTAACCCCTCTTAAACATTGAAAGGGGCTGTGGCCTCTGGTGGCTGGCGGCCTCCCAGGGGGGTGACTCAGTGGCTTTGCCATAGCTCCAGAGCCGGTTTCTTTGTCGCCGCTCTGACTTCTCTGCCAGCAGCTTCCTGTAACCCTGGCCTTATGGCTCCTGCTGGCTGCCATCAGTTTCTTGTGTTGGGTACTTTATCTGACGTGGGAGAAAAGAAAGAAGTTGTCTCCTGAGAAAGAGCGTGCCACTTCCACAAACTTCTATAAAGCGCATTTCACATTTCATTGCCCGAACTGTGTCTGTGGCCATTTCTGAACCAGGGACTCTGTCAGGGGAAGAGGATCTGACCAGCACTGGCAGTGACTAGTCAGGGACCCAGGCCTAAAGTCTAGATAAGCCTTGGCACCACCTGACTCTCTTGCAGAGTGAGGATGGCAGGGGAGGCTCACGTGGCCACCACTCAGGCGAGCTTGGATGCTTTCCTTATCCGAAACATCTGAGGATCAGAATTCTAATTAGAGTACTTTTTCCTGCTGCGTAGCATCACGTGTAACTAGAGTAGGAACTTAATAAATGTTTGTTTGAATCATTTAATAAACACATTGCAGAGATTCCTATTGATTTTCAGTAGCAGGATAGATTGAGCCTTCAATTCACTTTATTAAAAACTAGTGGGCCTACTACCCTCCTCCGTTGGGTCCTTTTTGTGAAATACAAAAGCCTAAGCTTTCATCCATAGTCAGCAGCCCCAAAGATGACCCTCCTCTTTCCCAGCCTGGTCCTGGGGCCCTTGCTCTGCCATTCAATAGGACTCTGGACAGATTACTAAATTTGTGTTCAGTGTCTTTGTTTGCAAGGTGTTCATTTTTAAGGTTATTGCATCAATTCCATGACTTAATGTAAGACACTCAGAAAAATGCCAGGCGGATAGTAAGTGACAGCTGTTATCTTGTTTCTAAGATGGCAGTGGTGATTCCCTTCTGAATGTTGGGCAGCTACCTTTGGAAATGGTGCCAGATGTTTGTTGTTGTTGTTGTTGTTAGGTGCCGTTGAGTCGGTATCCGACTCATAGCAACCCTCTGTACAACAGGGGAAACACTATTGTCAGTGCTTCGCTGCTGTTCATAGGGTTTTCAATGGCAGATTGATTTTTTGGGAGAGGGTTGCCAGGTCCTTCTCCCAAGCCTACAGCTTCTGGTGTTCCCAGGGGGTCTCCCATCCAGGTACTAGCCAGGCCTGACCCTCCTTAGCTTCCGAGATCTGACGGGATCAGATGCCACAGGGCTATATTTAGCATAGCATAATTCTTTTCTTCTTCTTACGATCTTCCCCATTTCCTTTGGGGTACTTACTTAGGAAGGCTTTCTTTTCCAGCCTCTGCTTTCATTCTTGCTTTTACCTTTCGGATGTGTCTTGAGAAGCAATTTCACTTAGATCTGTTGTACATGACAAGGGAAATTCTGGGTTAGGTTGTGGAAGACATGTTGTTGTTGTTGTTAGGTGCCGTCGAGTCGAGTCCAACTCATAGCGACCCTATGTACAGCAGATCGAAACACTTGCCGATTCTGTGCCAGGCAAACCATCTTATTTATGTTTAAGCCCATTGTTGCAGACACTGTGTTAATCCATCTGGTGGAGGGTTTTCCTCTTTTCCATTGACCTGCCTCTCTCCCAAACATGATGTCCTTCTCCAGGGATTGTTCTCTCCTGACTACATGTCCGAAATATGTAAGACGCAGTTTGGCCATTTTTGCTTCCAAGGAGCACTCTGGTTGTACCTCTTCTAGGACAGGTCTGTTGGTTCTTTTGGCAGTCCATGGTATATTCAATAGACGTCTCCAGCACCACAATTCAAAAGCATCCATTCTTTTTCTGTCTCTCTTGTTCAATGTCCAGCTTTCACAACCATATGATGCGACTGAAAATACCATGGCATGAGTCAGGCGCACCTTTGTCTTCAATGTGACATCTTTGCTTTTCAATACTCTAAAGAGGTCTTTTGCCACAGCTTTTCCTAGAGCAATGCGTCTCTGGATTTCTTGACTGTTGCTTCCACGGGTGTTGATTATAGAGCCAAGCAACGTAAAATCTTGGACAACCTCAATTTTTTCTCCATTTAATGTGAAGTTGCGTGCTGACCCAGTTGTAAGGATTTTTGTTTTGTTGATGTTTAGTCGTAACCCATATTGAAGGCTATGATCCTTGATCTTCATCAGTAAATGTTTTAAATCCTCTTCATTTTCAGCAAGCAAAGTGGTGTCATCTGCATAACGCAGGTTGTTAATGAGTCTTCCTCCAATCTTGATGCCACGTTCTTCCTCATAAAGTCCAGCTTCTCGGATTATTTGCTCAGCGTATAAATTGAAGAGATAGGG